>QLOT01017416.1:0-11091 GCA_003313875.1 Russula aff. compacta | reverse complement strand
AGTAGTACAGTAGTACACTGTCCCGATGCCGAGGCCTCACTGCCTTGCCTCATACAAGCACTTTTTCCCCCTCAGCTATTCGCCGTGCAGCCCCAGTCCACTTCAGATGAGCCATGCGTCACCCGGGAATAACTTGGTGTAAAGTCCCCATCTCAATCGCTGAGAAATATATATATTCCTTAGAGAGACTGGAGTGGCTGGAGCTGTAAAACACACCTTGTGTCTGAGCTCATCATGTCAGAATCTCTATTTCCCTTCTCAGGGTCTGTTGCTAGCGATGGGCCTATTGTGTCCAGCCTGATAGAAGTGCGGATAGTTGGGTAAGGCCTTGCCGTGGGCAGACGGGCTGTAGGAATGGATGAGCCATTCCCCGAGCTACCTTGGAGATGGTCGCGGAAGTAGATTCGATTATTGAAAGTTATGAGCAGAGTGTTGGAATACCTGGAAAAATCCAAGATGACGTAGTTAGTTCTATATTCGAGCCCAGCCGAGACACAGATGCAACTCACAGCTTCCCGATGAGTACGGTCCTATATTCGCGTCAACAAGAACAATACATGAGGGCAAACAATAGGAGACATACGGGCAAGTGTAGTAAATTTCATTCTAAAAAAACAATGAGATAAGTCAGGGAGGACGTGATGTTATTTTTGGCGTACGGGGAAGGCAACATAAAGTACAAATGAAATGACTGCCACGCTAGCTTAAGAAGAAGTCAAGGAAAACGTCGCAGTGAGTTAATATTCCAGTGACATTTACCAGTGACTGTATTTGTTTCAATCGTGAGTCGCACGATACGTTGTACAATATGTTTTGAGTGTTGTTCTTCAAGGCCATCCCTCTCCCTTAGCTGTGAAATACAATCAATTGACGTCCTGAAGTGCACCTTATCACATACCAGCCACGTCATTACCACAGCGATCAGAATGTCCACCAATGCGCTTGTAATCAACCATAGCTATGCAATAAATAATCAATGACGTGGTAGCTCGACCGACCAGGAGAACAACATACATAGAACACCGCTTTGACAGTTAAATAGCCATCAATTGAAGCTGACTGAGAGCCTCTTCAGACATGCTTTGAAGTTGGATCGGATGATACTTACATTGATGCCGCCCCACGCTGCTCCGATGGCTTGCGTTATAGAGAGCTTTATCAAAGAGCGTCAATAATATGACAACCACTTTAAAAAAGGCGGGAGGAAGTATACGCACGACAGCAATCAAAAGCGGTAGCCACAGCTTCCTGTTGCTCAATGTCCAGATCCGATAACAAAAGAATCCTTGAACAATCAGCGAAATGAATGCGTCCATGGTAGGACTATCTATTGGAGCGAAATTAGAATTCCTCAGGTGTTCCATGTTGCCGAATCCAGCCATGAACCAATAGTAGGCGTCTGCGCCCGTCAGAGCTGTTTGAACAGTTTCCAGAAGAAAGACGAAGTATGCTAATAAGAAATGCCTGTGAGTTGTCCGAAAGTACGGAAACAAAGTCTGAAGATGCACCAAGGGCTTTCATCCATCGTCTATCATCAGGGAAGTTGTAACTGTACACATCTAGTCTGACGTTGGCTGGTGGTCAGGCAGTAACAGTCGGAGTACCCACAGGTCTGGACGCAAAGAACACCGTACAGTGCCCAATTAAACATTGAGCCGAAAAGCTAGCGTAAACAGTATTGAGCACACCCGGTTAGTGATTCGAGAAACTAAACATACGAGGGGAGCAGTGCTGTGTAATTATGTTAATAGATGGATAGACTAAAGGCACAGATGGCTAGCTTACACTTTCGCAATATCTGGAGGAATAGAGGTCGAATTGAAGTCGGCCATGGCGAAATTGGAAGGCACTGGTTACTACGTAGTGGGATCACGAAGTTGCGAAGGGTTTGATCAGTATTTATACTTGTCATGTTGACAGGCTGCGAGGTAGGGATCATGATGCAGAGAGCAACTTTGAAAGGACTATAGGCACCGAGGCATTTACAAAGGCTCTGCCGTCGCCCCTTGCCGGCAATATAAATTGAGCCTCATCAGCCAAAGTTTGGGTTGCGGAGATGGCCGTCCCGTTTTGGTAGCAACCCACGGACATCAAACCATCAGCGTTTTCGACGATTCGGGGGTGTCACTCGGTCCTTGGGTAATTCCAGCGAAAATGGATGTACGGCATCTAGTACCTTCTCGTCGCATGCTCCCAATAGCAAAAGAGGCTGTCTGTTATGCTTTCCGACAGATGTTGTTATGTCTTACGGAAGAACTGATAACGAGTCCTCGAGTCGATCGATAGATTGGCAAGTGAGCACTGAGTATTGAGTCTCAACGTGTAGCGCCGTGGCGATAATGTCTGACTGATTGATCTTCTGTCCGATGTTTGTCGGTAGTTCAGTATATGGGTGATGGGCAAAGTTTCGTCACGGACTCACGAATCGAGTCAAAGATAACCGTTACGTTGAAGTGGCGTTGAAGTTCACAAATGAGTTTTTTGGAGCGGTGGCGTTCAATTCACGCACTAGTTCCAAATTGTAGTCAGGCCACGAGACAACGGCCCACAGGATCTCAATTGAGACACCGCTCAAATGCCCCAGGAGTACTTCCAAGGTTGCGTAAGCGTTGCAAAACGCAAACTGGAGTTGATGGATTTCGGAGCGCGCAAGCTAGTTGGTCTACGCGTGCACACGCGGCCGTACGGTTATGTACAAACTTAAACCTACAAAGCAACAAAACTTGGATCCTCTTGGTCATCATTGATCCATCATCTTTTACTTTCTTGGCCGCATTTCCGGGTCAATGTTTCAGTTTGAAATATTCTATCGTCTCTATCCCGTTTCGTCTATTCAAGTTTTGCTTCGATGCGTTCTACACAACCTCCCATTCTATGCAATGAAATTAGGGTGTCGGGAATACGACCGCGACACGTAAATGAAGCCATGGATCTCGGAAGCTGTTCGGACTGGTAGATAAGATAGTAAAGATACTGGGATTGAATAGTACATCTATTAGCACCGTGACCGTCATCAACATCTTAAGTATACTCCGTAGCAGCACGCTGGACGCTAACGAATGCTAACACAGATTTAAGCACGCCACAGATATTCGCTCTACTTGATGCCTTGATATCAAGTCATGTATTTATCATATTGTTGCGGCAAGGCGGTTCAGTAACCAATAGCCCAACTCAATTATGCTTTTCAGACTGTTTGTCAGACCCAAGGGAACGAATCTAATAATTCAGGCGGTCGACGATTTCCTTTTTGGTGAGCTAAATCCGAGAAGCCGAGGAACACACCCAAGACCTATGAAATCATGACTTCCAGGAGTGAGTAGTAGAGGGTTGTTGCTGGTATCGGCAAGGCATTCCGATGACTCTGGGAGCAGTAAAGAGCTCATTCCTTGTACTGGACACGTAGTCTCCATGAACAGGACGCTGACGATGCATGGTAAAACAAGCAGACGGCGTCGCCTAGACTGAGTCGGCGTACAAAATCTATATAGAGAAAACGGTGCCCAATTGTCACTCTATTTCTCAGTCCTGATAAGCCCTGCCGGGATTAGCTGACCACATGAGAAACAGAAACATGAAAAACATAATTTCGAGTGTGGGTTAATATTCCAATATCCTTTAGGGCTGACGTTTGTGAGTTTGATACGGGGATAACCTCCATGTGCCTATTCCACATGCACAGGTTACGTGGAACTGAGGTAGTAGCTACAGTGTAGTATCATAATAATGACAGTCCATGGCTTTCGGGTACCAGACCAAGTAGAGCGATTAGTGCATACTGGATAAAAATTCAGGGTCAGAGTCCAATGCCAGTGTCTTGCAATTGAGAGGGACATAGTCGTCACTGCCTGTACCGAGCACAGTGTCCGTGAGTGTGACTCAGTGAGAAGGTTACACAAAACGTATCCACTCCACCTAAAATTAGAAATAGTTACACTGCAACGCCCGACATGGCCGATAAATAGGATAATTGAGAGTTCCTGGCGCTCGAGCGAAACATGTGGTGTCAGTTTGATGAAGAGAGGTCCTTCACGAGTGGTACTACCATCAGTATAGAGATTGGACCGAGTTTGGAGGTATCAATGATAACGTATTATAAATTAGTGATTGCTGATCAAGTGGGCAATTACCCTTTCGCCAGGCAGTGTCGAGCCCAGGCCTTGTGTACAAGTAAGAGCGAGTTGGTCTAATGAGTCCCTGACTGTCGTCCCCACCAACCTATTAGAAGGATGTCTCCGTATCACTCGGACCGAGGATTGCAGTCAGTCAGAGGAAGCAGTGTACTAATTTTCTTGTACAATGGTCCTGTAGAAGAGTGAGGATAGACCTAGTGAACTTAAGAAACGAGAGAGTGCATGCTTCACGCGAAGGGATGAACGGTGACACGACGGCTGAATTGTCCTCAGGCTGGGCTTGCAAGGCCCCTTTTATACCTACTTACATGGTACCTAGCTTGCATACTGAGTAGTAACGCGGATATTGAGTACGTGAGTCCGAGGGTCCGAAGTGAAGGGGGTGAGATGGAATGGAAGGTGGAACGCGGGGAACGACGTCGAAACAAAAAGGGATAAAATGCAGAAGAAATGTCGGATGCTGCCGCGTGGGCGAGTGGGAACCGGCCCGCCACCCGTACTTATCTTATCGCCTACGTACAGATGAGCAAAAGTAGCAGCCCACCCAACAATAAAGGCGGGCGCGCGTACGGGAACTGAAGAGTGAGACTGGCAACTAATTAGGTCAGTGACAGCAGGCGTCAAGAGTCCAATAATAAAGAGAAAAGGAAGAGTGCGCGGCGCACACTTGCGAGGGTGCGTGCGTGCATCCACGCCAGGTATCATGAACACCGCTGCCACCGCACTACCACTAGACTGCACCAGCGCCTCCATACCAGCACCTCCATCCGCACACCAGTGCCCCCGTCTTCGCACCCACAAGCACCAAGGCAGCAGCAGCCGCTCGCCCTCACCCTGTACATGAGTAAGCGCGGTGTTTTCCTCGCACCTCACGCTCTCGCTCGGGTGCCAGGGCCACATCCATGCACAGGCAGGGAGACACAGCAGTGAGTAATCATGTTGTTTTCTTTCTTTATGTTCATGATTGCAATCCACACGCGCCCGGGTTAAAGAGTGGTCAAGATCTCATTGTGAGCGCATCCAGTATATACTGTACATGTACATTAGACACTAGGTCTGACGTCCTTTGCCAGCAATCGATGTCCAGCATCACGAAGTGACAGATACTATAGTATGTCAGCCTCGCAGTTGGGTGTCAGCACGTTGTGATCTCCTACGGAACGGTAGGGCTGAGTATGGGTTGACACCTAATCGTAATCTTCTGCTCGCTTGACTCAGACTGATCCCGGGTGTGGGGAGAGCACGTTCAGCTGCATGTCATAGTACACGATGCAGCAGTGGAAGAATTGCGGTAACGACATACATGGCTTTAGTAGAGAGCGCTATTCTCCACCTCCAGGAGTCTACCAATGGAGGCGAGGTCGGTGCGAGTCGTCAGACGGAACAACACCCTCAGCTGAGGGAAAGTGTGTAGAAATGCAAACCAGTCAGGCAAGGATCGAAGGTGTCTCGAGTAACGTATGCCTGTGTATGCGCCGGTTACTAATAGGGGCCTCATTATTATTACTAATATTTTTGGCTACCTTGACTAACGGAAGGTCCGGAAGGTCATTACAGTACAGTAATTGACTGGACAAACTACACGCCTCTGCCATTACTCTGCAAGACGTGGTGCGTTCATCAATTCTTGAATTATTTCATGCCTAGTCGGATTCAAACTCCCATTCATGGCCAGATCTCACGCTGCTATCAGAGAGTCGCCGATAAAACTGGAAATCGCCAATGAGCTGCTTTCTGATTCGTCCTAAAAACGCCAGACGAAGTTCTTCGTCACGGTCAGGAAGACTAGGCCAGAACCACCCAGGGTAAGCCTTCCCTTGAGAGCCTCTGGTAGCGATCTCTTGCCCCGTGACCTCATTGAAGGCGCCGATATAGTGACTGCACATAATACAGGGGTGTTTCGAGAGACCGACGTAGGGTAAGACGTGCTCGATTTCGCCCTTGACCATCGCTAAAATCATGGCTAGCTCAGCGTGGACTGTAGGTTTCCGTCGGACCACCTCAGGATCCTTCTGCGTCCCCAGAAGCCACTCAATGAACCACTCGCATTTCTCATCCCACCTGGCAGAAAGATAGTCAGCTTCGGCCCGAGAAACATCCAAAGCCAAATGTATGCTCTCTAAAGATAGGTTGCAGAGATACGGAGCTGTGGCTGGTGAGGTGAGGACATGAACCGAAAATTTCCTATAAGTTTGTGAAGGCAGCCCGACTGGGTCAGCATAGAGAGCCTCTTGGCCGAGATCAAGAACGACATGATCTTCAGCGCCCAACGTCGAAGCTGGAAGCCTATGCCATGCTCTAATAAATATGTGGATTCCGGTCAGAAGTGAAACCGTTAAGGTGTCGGATCACGCACCTTCAGCCAGCCATTTATCCGCGGTTCCAAGCAATGTAAACTATTGTCGTCTTTGGGAAGAAGATTATGTTCCGTCCAGTACGAATGCGTGCTTAGAAGCATTCTGATAGAGTCGGTGGGAAGGTTTTTCGTGGTCTGCGCGTTGGCGACGTCCCTGATAATCGCCTCCACATGCCGAAGGAACGCCATCAACGTGGAATGTTGCTGGGGCCAGAAATGCGGCCGATCCTGCTCAATGTGACTCAGGATGTCCGAAAGCTCGCGCTCGTGCTTGGTGACGCGATGCGCAAAAATGTCAAATGAGTAGTTGTGGATGGCTCTGCAGATTTCGATGAAGTCGTCCTTCAAATCGTTCGCGATGACCTTCTGGGAGCCGTGCATTGCAGACGACTTGTAAGGGACTTGGCGAAGCATGTTGAAGATTTCCTGTAGGTGTTGAGGACAGCGACTAGCCGCTTCATCATCTTCGTGGTTGAAAACGACGTACAATCGCGTTTCTACGGTGCCTTTATCACCCTTTAAGCAGGCCATCGTGGCGGAGACGTTTCCTCGTTGACAAAGAGAGATATCGGCGACTGCATCGAGCAGTGTCTGTAGGCGCTGGTTGAGAGGGTCATCGACGCCCTGAATACTGGGGACCTCTGGAAGTGGGGCTTCGGTCGACCCGATTCGCTTTCCGGTCACGATTCGGTCACGTACCGTCACGATTCGTCACGGCTGGGCCCCAGACACGCCCGGATGCGGATCGCGGGCGATCACGCGCGGGTAGGCCAGGTTTGGGAGGGGCGGCGGGCGGCGGGCGGCGGGCGGCGCGCGATTTCGCGAGCGGAGCCTGAAAACTTGGGCCCCGCAAGTCCGCCCCGGGGCTTCCTCCCATTTGGGAAAGGGGGGGATCGGTGCGGCTGGTGCGGGTGCCGCACGTGCATGCACGGCAGGTCTGGCCAAAGGAAGAAGGAACGACATGGAAGCAAAAGGACACAGAGGCAAAAAGAACGACATGTGGATGGATTTGGAATGCATGCATGATGCCATGCACAATCAAGTGATGGGAGGGGGGCAGGGTGCTTGCTTGACCACGAGGCCTGGAGGCTCGGAGCTAGACATCGGCCCTGTCACCGGTCGATACTGTGACTCTAGTGATGTTTTGAACGATAAGTTGAACGCTTGCAAGTCCCACTTGCGAGGAAAGGTAAAACAAGCCATGAATCTCCCCCTGGGGTGACTAGGTCACAAACACTGTATTCTCCTAGACAAGGAGGCGTACAGGGTGGACAGGAGACTTGACTTAGAGAGTCTCTAGCCCAGCACCTAATGCGCTTATATACCCTCGGCCATAAGGGCCAGAAGTCCGAACTATGGTACAGTAATGTGACAGTAGTAAGCGTACAGTAATCAGGAACAATAAGAGAGAACAATCAGTAAGCAACTAGACTGCTTACAAAGCAGAAGTCCTAATCCAGCACACTGACTAAAGCGCTGACTGATGCTGAGTGATACTAAAGAGCTTCCAAAGCTCTTACTCATCGCCTCTGACTAACTGTTAGTCATGCACAGTCATCCTGCTTACTCCAGGGCTCTGTCTTCGTCATCCTCCTCCTAGGGCATCCTAGAAGCCATAGTCCATGCGGTATCACGTGCACCGGACTGTGACCACATAGCCAGTCCACATGTGCCAAATCCTAGAGAGAACGTCCATCATCTATACTTACCGATCCTCAACACCTTGTCTGCCCTCAAAGACCATGCCTGGCCTCATCCTTGGGCTCTAACCTCGACTCCTGATGTCCCTGCGGTTCATGTAGCCCAGTGGCTAGCCATGCCATGACAGGCCCTGGATGGCCCAGACAATGATAGCGCCCACCAAGTTACCGTGACGTTATGTATGGTAAATGTACTGTATGTAATAATATAATATACGGTGCTGAAATAAAATATGCGAAACCAGACCAAACGAGTGCCAGACTCGTGCGAACTAAAAACGCTTTCCCTCTATGTGAGGAAAGTGTAACCGGCCTGGGGTAAGCACTCAACTGCTTGCGCTCCTGTAAGTTGTGGAACCGGCCAGGAGTCTGATTGGACTGTTTGCTTGTGTGTGCGCCTGAGGCACTGTACTATATTTTTGGACTGCACCCCATCCTCATTGTTCTCCGAGGATCATATGCTGTCTCGGGTCCTTGTGACCCCTTGTTAAACCCTTTTGATACGGCCTTTGTTCCCTTCCTGACGCTCCCCTTGTTCCCAGTTTGTGTCTCCCTTTCTCCCTACTATATCGAGTACAGTTACCCCTTTCGGGATCCTAGGATCCCTCTTCTCTATAAGTAGAGACTCTTAGCTACCTTGTACGGGCAAGTTGAGTCTCCTGTCAATCACAGTGACTTTACTCCCCATCTCCTCTCTGCTCTGAAGGGTGGCTACAGTGTTGCAGCACTGCAAGCGGGAACCCATACTGCTCTATCTGTCTTCTAAGTCACAGCAGAGACTTAGCTATCGTCTATTGTTGCTGTCAAACCCTTGGCGGTGACATCCCCTGGCCCATGCCCTGTCATTGTTCGCGTTCCAGCCTGCTTTCTCATCCCCACGCTTAGCTGCTCTTTTGGGCATTGTCGCCATCACTGCCGCCACTCCCTCCCAGCATCTGCCCTCCTTGTCCAGCGCCTTTCTCTTCCTGCGCCCTCCCTCCTCCGCCTTCAGTTCCCACCCATTGTGCTTACCTCCTCATTGGCCTTCTGGTATTCCCCCCACTGCCGCTTTCTCTTGCTCTTGCCCTGCCCTGCCCTTTCTTGTTTATGAAGGTGAGTCAACTAGCAGTCTAGCACTGCTTTTACGGAAAATAGGCTGACCATTTTCTCCATTGCCCTCTGTCTGTCTCTCCCTTCCTGCCTCGCCTTTGCCACCTGGTCTCGACTCGCCTGCTATGCATACTACCATTGCCCGTTGCCCGTTGCCCGCCTCTGTCTCTCTATCTCTTCTTCGCCTGTTGCCCGTTGCTCGCCACTGTCTCTGTCTCTGTCTGTCTCTGTCTCTGTCTCTCCTTTGCTCATCGCCCGCCTCCCTCGCCTGTCGCCCATCGCCCGTCACCGACGCTTGTGTCACCTGTTGCCCGTTGTCTGTTGCCCACACTTGCTGCCCATCACCCACCACTGTCTCTGTCTCTGTCTGTCTCTGTCTCTGTCTCTCCTTTGCTCATCGCCCGCCTCCGTCGCCTGTCACCCATCGCCCATTGCCGACGCTTGTGTCGCCTGTTGCCTGTCGTCCGTCATCCACGCTTGCCGCCCGTCACCCATCACTGTCTCTGTCACTGTCTGTCACTGTGTCACCGCCAAGGGTTTGGCTGCAACAATAGACCAAGTCGATAGCTGTCTAGTAGTTCTTCAAGGGGGTTTGAGCTAAGTCTCTCAGCGACTTAGACGACTGATAGAGTAGGAGTTACCGCTTGCTGCACTACAATGCAGTAGCCACTCCTTAGAAAGGAAAGGGAAGGGAAAAGGGGAACGATATGAATTGAGACAGGAGACTCAACTTGCCGTCCTAGGGACGTCAAGGAGTCCTACTTATACTACAAGACAAGTACTAATAATAACTATGCCAGCGCATTGCTCCACTATGACTAGGTATCCTAAGAATAACTACTCCATAGCGAGTCATGATCCGGTACAGTAATAGAACACTCCACCATGACTCTTGTATCATACAATAATAGCACAACTCCACAGTGACTTGCTGCTCCACAATGACTCGTCGAGCTCCACACATGACCGGTTCCAGAACTTTACAGGAGTGTGGTGCACAGCACTACTCCAGGCCAGTTGCACACTGTTTCTGTTTCTCCTTTGCTTGTCGCCCGCCTCCATTGCTTGTCACCCATTGCCCGTTGCCTGCCTCTGTCGCCCGTCACCCATCGCCCGTTGCCCATTGCCCACGCCTGCTGCCCGTCATCAATGCCCATCGTCCATCGCTCATGGTTATTGCCTGTCGCATCACCCATCACCGTCACCATGTCTCCCTCGCACCATTGGCATCCCCTTGCTAGCCCGACTCGGGCTCGCCTCCCATATGATACAGACTTTGATGGCTGCTGTAGGTACCAGCTTTTGTGTACATAACATTTCTTCAAATTGTAGTGTCCCCATTGCACTCAACTGCACCCCTCCTCATGTGTGTTCAACCCTTCTACTGTGTGTGTAGTGTGCCATGCTTATGTAAGTACAATGCCTTGGGCTCGGCTGTGTGTGCGTGTTTGAGGTGTGACGTGGCCCCCCTTTTGCCGCTTTCTCTCTCACTTCCACACCATTGTCAGTTTTTGCAGTATTTCTCATCTTCTGTCCTTGATCATGGATTCCTCACATAAAGCACTGGCTGGCCTGATCAGTATACTGAAACCATCTGCAGATCACCATAAGGATGAGAAGCTTGAAGCGGAAGATGATCTTGAAGGTGAACAGCAGATGCTGGTGGATGTGGAGCATATTTCCAATGTCTTGACTACCATTGGAGATATTTCAAAAGGAGTTAAGGATACAACTGATGCTGACTACAGAAGGTGAATCAAATAAAATCTCACCTGCCCCTGCCAATCACTGATTTTTCATCTAGGCTAATGAA
>QLOT01017327.1:0-13805 GCA_003313875.1 Russula aff. compacta | reverse complement strand
CAAAGAGGAAAAAAGGACAGAGTGTGAGGAGGAACACAATATAATGAGAGCGTTTAGACGCCAGTAGTCTTGTCATGTCATGTTATGTGCCACGGGCCGGACAAGCGATCCCCAGATGACCACTTCTTCCACTCCCTCAAGTTCTGACCAACGTCGGCCTGCTAAAGAAACTGTCGACGTCTCCATACTCCGAGAAATAGCGAGGAACTCTCTCATACATGCACTCAACTCTGTGAGCCACTCCCCGTCTCTCCTTGTGACGTCTGACCGTTTTCATTTTCCAAGGTCAACGGTGCAAAGACTCTCGTGCTAGATCCATCTCTGGCAGGGCCACTTAGCTTGGTCACCGAGGTGTCTTTGCTTCAAGTATGCACCAACCACTCTTTCCTTTTTCGGTGGTACTTATAGCAGATCACAGCAACATGGCGTCGATAAGATGTTCTGGCTGGAATCTGGTCCCCTCTCCGCAGTGACGACAAATATCGTCTATTTGTGTCGCCCACGGATAAAGTGGGTGAAGATAATTGCAGGTATTCAAAAATTTCAGGCAGCTGCTTCGACTGTTTTCATCACGTAATGTAGACCAGATCAAGCGACACAGCGCAGAGTCGCAGAAGCATACCTATACGCTCCTCCTCGTACCTAGGACTTCGGCCCTCATCACTCGTGTGCTGGAGGAAGAGGGCGTGTTAGGGGATGTCACTATTTCTTCTTACAACCTCCAATTTATCCCAATCGCGGATGATGTTGTTTCTCTCGAGAATAGCGAGGCCTTTAAGGAAATATGGGTGGTGGGCCAGACCTTCCTGCTACGACGTTACTCATGCGATCCCCGGGAATTAGGATGGCGACGAGACTTCCATCTATGACTCTGCACAGGCTTTACACACTCTTCAGAAGTTATTCGGGCTGTTTCCTCGGGTTATTGGAAAAGGCGACCATGCTGGTGTGAGTTCATAGATGTTACGAACGTGTCATGGTTTCTGATATTTCACAGCGGTTAGCAGATCTACTCACACGCCAAATTACCCAGCGTGCGGGCGTTGACCGGGAGAGCTTGCTTGACCTTTCTGACACCTTTGATTCACTCATTGTCATCGATCGACGGGTTGATATGATCACACCTTTGCTAACCCAATTGACATACGAGGGGTTAATTGACGAGGTTGTTCATATCAGAAATTGTAAGCGGCTGGCTACTACCTCCAATCTAAGCTTGACATATGTTATTAGCCCACATCGAGGTTCCAGCATCGCTCCTTAATGTGCCATCCAACCCGAGCCAGATGCAGTCTGGCTCGGGTTCCACCTCTACAACCTCGGCCCCGGCTCTTGTCCAGGAAAAGAAGCGGAAGCACCATCTTTCGGCTTCAACGGACCCTATTTTTGCGGAACTACGAGATCTTAACTTTGCATCTGTCGGAAAGCGATTGAACAAGGCGGCACGGCGTCTAGACGAAGACTATAGAGTCCGTATGCGCCTGTCCTGAGACATGCCATGGAATACTGAATTGCGACTCAGGCGCGTCATCAAGCATCTGTATCTCAATTGCGTGATTTTGTAGGAAAGCTAGGTGGTCTTCAAGCCGAGCACCGAGCATTGCAACTTCGTAAGTTCCATGATAGCATACCTCCTTCTACTGATGGTAGAACTACTGCTCACGTAGATACGGGATTGTCGGAAATAATACTGCCTGTGACGCGATCAGAGATTTTCAACAAGTCGCTAGAAATACAACAAAGTCAGCGGAGTGATTGCATCTTGGCGCGCTTAACTCACATATCATCTAGATTTGCTTGCCTCGTATAACGTGCCTGGTCAACTAACGGCTGTGGAGGAACTCGTTGCGCAAGGGGCAGAGATGCAAATTGTGATTCGACTTCTTTGTCTTGCCAGCATTACCGCGGGTGGAATTAAAGCCAAAACACTTGAGAATATGAAAAAAGAGGTCTTACAGGTTGGTTATTTCCTATCTTGCGTTCACAACACCCTAATGGCAGTTCAGGCTTACGGGTATAGCCATCTTCCCTTGCTGCTTTCCTTGGCTGCTCCTCCTTTGGCTATTCTGTTCCCGAATCCCTTGCCCTCGTCGATGCCTGCAGCTGTTTCTAGCGCGAAATACTCATATACCTCTCTGCGGAAGTCACTACGCCTGCTGATTGACGGCAATGAATCACTCGATGAATTGGAGAATGATATTAGTTACGTGTATTCTGGATATGCACCTATCAGCATTCGTCTTGTCCAATGCGTGGCGCAAAAAGGGGGCGTCCTCAGCAATCCGGCCAAAAGCAAGGAGGGGGCACCAGAAGAGGATGGAAAAAAGGGGAAAACGACGCTCTTAGGACCAACACAAGCGCACCCTATCGTTGGGTTCAAGGGATTTGAAGACGTCATCGAAGGTATTGGGGGCAGGACCTTTGACATCACGCTTAAGGGAGCGGAGGCGACGAACCGAGTCGGCACCACTTTGCGTAAGTGGCTCAACTGATCGCGGGATTTTCCTGTCACCTGAACGCCGTGTCTCATTTAGTCTCTGCCTCAGGGGAACGAACAACAACCACCGTAGTTTTTTTCCTCGGTGGGTGTACGTATACAGAGATCGCTGCTCTTCGGTGGGCAGGTTGTCAAACACGAGGTAAATTAGTCATTTTTTGAAGGTTTGTGAGGTGTTGGCTCAACCTAATTTCTGTTAGGCCGAAAGTTTCTGATTGCGACAACTGGGATGGTGAGCGGGGGCAGCATGATTGAGAGCATTGCAGGGGTTGGACGTGCAGCGGCGAGCTCGAAGGAGGCCAACCTGTAAGATAAGTGCTGGATTTGTTGCCAGGGATCCAACTTGTGCATATAATACATAATACATACAATACATTCATCCAGTCAAGGACCCCGTGCTGGTATCAACACCGCTTAGTGAGACGACAGTCAAAAAGGGTGGCCGAGGGCCTCCCAACGCGCGGAGATCTCGATCGAAGCTTGAGATTCGAACTGTCGAGAGGATGTGTATAAAGTACTTGGGAATGGGAATTATATGGACCCCCTTTCCACTCCCCCCCTAATCTCTCTCCTCCCTCCCCATATTACTCCCTCCTCCTCTCGGTCAGTTTTTTCCGTCTTGCCTCTTAATTTTGCCCTGTCCCAACAGTTGATCATCATTTCTCCTTTTCTGTCACGCGTCAACCGCATGGTCCAGGTTCACTCATTTGATTAACCAGCCCTAACCGGTCCACCTGCCTGTCGATGCCCAAAGAAAAGAAGGCAGCAAGCGAAAAGCCTGAGAGGAAAGGTGCGTTGTCGTGCCTGACGAAAGGTATTAATAGTTGGCTCACTTAACCACAGCAAGGTCCTCGGGTGGCGGAGGGCGCAAGAAGCTTACCGCGTATAATAAATTCATGCAAACAGAAATGGCACGTCTGAAGGAGGACGAACCCGACATGTCACACCAGGCCAGGTGAGCCGAATACGCCCGGGTGATTCAATGTTGCCTGAATGATAAATCAGGTTCAAGCTGGCAACAGCTAACTGGAAAGTCTCCAGGGAGAATCCAAAGGCCGAAGCGTCTTGACTGACAGAGACACATGCTTATTTCTTGCACCTATGCTTCGCACGCCGCCCTTTGAGCGATTGCCGGAGTCCCCTGCCCAGATTGTAATTTTTCTTCGAATTTTGGGCACCTTTCCTTGGAGTACACAGTTATACGAAGATCGGATTCTAATCTGCACCTTTGGCTTGTTGCATGTTACTCGTTCCAGCGTTGTGTAATACACTTTTTGCGACGTTGTCTTTGCGCGTGTCGAACTAGCGTCTGACTGAGTGGCAAGGCAAGGAGAGGCAGTGTGATAAAGAGTGAAGGGCGTGAAGTGGGCCAGAATAAGCAACTTACGTCGTCCGTCGTTGCACGCCTCACTGGGCCAGCGCCGGCGTCACCACGCTGAGCATCTTGCTCGCTTTCTTTGACGCCCTCTGCATCCCACTGCAGCCTGAGCCGGCCCCGCGTTGACATGCCTGATCTCTGAACATCCGCCTCCATCTTTGCTCTCTTCTTCTGTATCACTCTCTTCTTCTAGCCTGCCTCTTCACCCCTTTGTATCTTATTCATTACCTGCTCTCGTATGCCTTAGGCCACGAGCCATCGGCGCGAAATCGATAACGACACCCCCCACCTTCACCTACATAAGCCCCCTCATTTCATAAACTCAAGCTTCACTCACGCCCCCATTTGGCCTCCCAATGAATCCCACAGAGTGGGGACCCAACAATCTGTTTCCCCATTATATCTCGTCATCCACAAGTCCAAGTCTCACCTCCGATCCCGTGTGTATCACTACAGAGCAGTCATCCCACCCCGAGCAGAAAGGAAAGGGTCGGTCTGCCCCCCTTGAGATCCCCTCCAGTGTGGCTGAAAACGTGCAACACGACCTATTCTCTATGTCACTCGACTCAAGCCACTCTCCGGAGTCATCCCATCCTGGACCATCTTCTCCTGTTATTCCAAATGACCTTACTATTACCTCCCAGAAGCTAACTCCTCATCACGACCTGGACTGCATACCTTACGATACAGACCTGCCTTTCCTTGACAAAGGGAAAGGCAGGGACGCCCCCCCAATTCTCCCGCCCCTCACTTTCCCCCCTATAATGTTTGACATCTGTCCATCCCCCAGTCTCATCTCCGAGCCAGGCCCCTCTTCCTATGGCTCATTGCACCCCCAACATATCGAACATGAGTCTCCCTCCTACACTCCTCCTGTCCTTCGAAACTCGATCTCGCATGGCGCGGCTCCCCAGCTTGACCCTGCATTACCACGACGACGGTCTTTCTCTAACCCGTTCCCCCGCAATCCCGAACGTCTCGTTTCCCCTTCTATGCGTACAAGAGTGAACATTGTATCGTCAAGGGGACCCTATGATTGCTCGCACGAACATTCCTTCCCTAGACGTCAAACACGATCCGTGCCGGGGTCTCCCGGGGTTGGGGTGCAAGTCCCATTCGATCTCGATGCCGTCGATGCCGGTAGCTGCTTGGCCGCATGGAAGCGGGACTTCAAGTCGCGCTCAAAGGAAAAGTCCAAAGCAGGGTCATCTCCCTATCTTGTCCTCGACCGCTTTGATGAAGGATCACCACCTGCGCTGCAGCACCACTATCCTGTCTGCTTTGCGACACGGCCTGTCGCCGAGGCATGTACTCGCAAGGCGGTGAATGGCCGTTCCTACTCCGATCCGTTCCCTTTACCCCATCCGTTCGACGTGGTTTCACCCACTAACACGGATGTGTTCATGCCCATACCTATTCTCAATCCCCCTAACCTATTTGATGGCATGCTACCACCGGAGCTCCGTTTACGTATATTCGGCCTCCTCGTAGAAATTTATGAGGAAGACCATGCACGGAGAGTTTGCGAGGGCAGGTGGACCGCAAACAAAGCTTCGAGGCACAAGTGGGTGGGCCGCGATCAAGGGGTACGGGAGCTTATGCGATTGAAAAGGGTGAGCACACGATTTATCCCCTTGTGATATTCACGGCCAACCTGTCCTGCGGTAGGTTTGTAAGGCATGGTCGACACTTATTGGCGATGGACAGCTATGGAGTGACTTGGACCTTCGCCCTTTCACGAAGATGTCTAGCTCCCATTTACTGCGCGTCGTGGAGTCCGCTGGGTCATTTATCACCTCATTTAATCTCTCGGGCCACAGAGATCTGCTTCCGTCCACTCTCCAGAGCTTGACAGACTATCTGTCCGTGATACACGGTGTGGAGGTTGCCCCCCGTCACAATCAACTCACCTATCTGAACATGTGCGGTTGCTCAATGATTACGACACCGTCTCTCCACTATCTCTTGATTCAATGCCCATTTTTAGAAACTGCCTCTTTGAAGGGAATGCCAGCAGTCACTAACGAGACTTGCGAAGTCATTTCTCAACACTGTCCGCGGCTTGTGTCGTTGGATCTGAGTCGATGCAGGAATCTCACAGGAGCTGGCATCCGATCCTTTGCGTCTTCTGCTGTCAAGCGAGCCAAGCTACTTCCTTTAATCGAGTTGCGTTTATCAGGATTGAAGGGTATTACCGACGGTACAATGTCTGCCCTAGGGAAGGCCGCACCTTACCTCGAAGTATTGGACTTGAGTTACTGCAGGGACCTTCACAATTCGTCCCTAGACGCATTCGTCGCGTGTCAAGAAGACTTCGCCCTTGACTCAATCTCTCTTACAGCATGGCAAGCTGGTCGCAACCCCAATGAAGGGCGACGCTACCGACGGCGGATCACTCGTCTCAGACATCTGTCGCTTTCATCCTGCGCTCTTCTCACAGACATAGCTTGTTCGCATCTAGCATATGCCATGCCCCAGTTGGAGTTGTTGGAGCTCGGAGGGATTGGAGGAGAACTCAAGGATGATGGTATCATCCGACTGCTAGAAACGCTACCTAACCTCCGGAAGCTCGATCTGGAGGACGCAATCGACATAACGGACAATGTACTTCATGCCATTACTCCGTATCCACTTTCCGACGATACCAGGCGGAACCATCGCGTACCTGGTCATGCCTTGGAGCATCTCATCGTCTCTTACGCTGCCCAACTCAGTAACGACGCCTTCCTCGCACTAATGCGGAACTGCACCGGTCTCCGTGTTTTGGAGGCAGACAGTACACGGATTTCAGCAGTCGCTATAAAAGAATTTGTGAAGCTATCGCGCGATAGGAGTACATTGGATGCGGCCATGGTCGCGATTGATTGCCGCTCGATGAGCGAGGCCGTCGTCACAGAACTTGCTGGCTCGACACGCCCTCGACTTGGCTGGAGAGCATATGAAGCACGTCGGCTGGCATACCTTGATGGACGCGACGATGAGGGCCTCGGCGTAGGCCAAGATGAATGCGACTCGCAGCGCGTTGTGCTTAAGACGTTTGCTTCGTGGCAGACTGTCGATGCGGTCACTGCTGCACGCAGCAAGCGCCGTAAAGGCTGGCGCCGCCGTGATGCCGATCCCTCCTCCGGAAGTTCCATTGTCGAGGATGCGCTCCCGCAGCGGTCGAGATGGTGGTCTCCAGGGGGGAGACGCTCATCTGGAACTAACTCCCCAAACCTTTCAGACATAAACAATGAACGAGAAGGATGTACGATCATGTAAAGCTCCTTTTTTTTGAACACCCACCAAGCACAAACAATCACGAAACTCACGTATTTTAAGTTGTACTATCTCAGAGTTGCTGGTTTAGTTGTATGTTGTAATGCGTTCATTATCTTGGGAAATGAATGTACTATATCTAACGATACAGAATACTATCAAACAGGATCACGAGACTGCCTATTTTTGGATCGCCTCGATTTTTTCACCTTGTCCTTTTGCTCTCCGCCTGCAGGAGGCGTATTGGTACCACTCGAGGCCTCGGCATTGATGTCTTCTATATGAACTCTTCGAACCTTCGCGCCAGACCGCGCCGCGCCTGGTGTAGAACCGGTCTCGGTAAATGCCACAGAAGGGCGAGTATCTGGACCATTGTCATACCCTGCGGAAAGTAAAAGTTGGGGTTAGATGGAATATGGGCTGGTGAAACTGGACAAACCTGCAAATGGATCTACGGCAGGCCGCCTTCGCTTCCCGGCGGAAGTCTCAGAGGAGCGAGGAACGTCCGGTATAAGGGTACCCACGGCCTCGTTTGCCTTACCCTTACCCTTACCCTTGTTGAGAGCAGTAGCCTCGAACTCGGACGCCTGCGCTTGAGGCGAACCAGGAGCAGACGCGTTATCGGATGGTAGTCTATCCGCGTCCGCGTCGTTGGGTCCCTCATCATCGATCACTTGCAAGTCTCCGCCGTCATCCTCACTTGCGACGGCATCGTGCTCCCGCAGCGCCTCGTGATATTTCTCGCGTTCGAGCATCTTTTCCGTTACTTTTGCGGGAACGCGAACGCCGTGTGCGCGGCCATCCGCGCCCTCGCTCTCGTCATTGTCGAAGCGTATGTGGGTAGCGGGGCCGGAGACTTTGGTTGGTGTTGTGTCCTTGGCTTGAGCGATGGCGTTCTTGATGAAGCGGGTTGCGGCGGCTTTGTCGACTGCAAGTTGGCCTGTACGGGAATCATTGATAAGCAGATAAGAGTACGAAACGCGTGAGAGAACGCAAAGACGGACGTTTGGCAGGATCCTCTGCATCCTTGATTTTATCGAAATATTGTCGCACTCTGTCCTAGGGGATGACCTTAGCACTTTTAACGCCGCCAAAACACATAAGTTTGTACGCACAAGTTCTGCAATTACTGGATGCGTTTTCGGGTCTAGGCCTCTTGTCTTTAGGTAGACTATAAGTTATGCCTGTCGGTGGGACCGCTTGTGGAGAGAGATGAGAGTTTTGCGACGGACCGAAGACGAGGTCGTATGCAAGGTAGGGAATGACAACCTGCAATTTTGCTTGTTGGATCGTGTCGAGGCCAAGGACTAGCTCCGGAAGAGATTGGGACAATAGTTCACCTATGTTAGTTTCGAGGTCATGAAGCGAGTTCGTGAGTGTCGAGAGCTTTCTTTTGATTTTGGTCGTGTCGTCCGACGACATGACGAGCGAATCTAATCAGGAAAAGCGAAAAGGCAGAGGCACACCACTGCCCACTACTCTTTTCACACTCTCGAAAGCTCAACGCCCTTATTATTTTTTATTTCGCAGTTCTCATCCTCGCCTTCCATTTGGAAAGGCCATCGTATCACTCATGACCGAGCAAAATGAAATCGCTGAATTCTATCGCCGCGAGCTTACGCAGGCTCTGAACGAGCAGGCATTCGGGATTTCACGCTCAGAAGTGACTCGCTTCACTGAGAATGAGGCAGAGGCGATTGTTACTCTACTAGAGGGCAAGACCATCAACGTGGTCTTGTCGTCTGCCGGCTACAAGGTTTGGCGACAGGGTCACCTCGAATGTCGATTTAAACTGACTATTCTAGGTGATGGTGCAAGAGAGATTCTACGAGACTTTGGATGATCTCTTGTCCTCTACGAGTCCAACCTATGTTGCGAAACGGGTTGAAACACTGATGGCAAGGCTGCAGGGGCTTGTAGACACGGGGGAGGGCTCATAGTATCTCGCTTGGATGACTGTACTGTAACATTAGCGCTAGCATATATTCACAACAAGCATGCATAAACAATCCCTTGCTTGAACTTCAGTCATGGTTCGTTCATCCAAGCTCGTCCTACGCTGCGTTCATTGGTATCGTTTGATTTGACAGTCATCCGAGTTAAGATACACCGCAAATACTCAGTTGGAGCATCGTAAATCACCCGACTTCTTCGCTGGCTAAAATTCTCACATCACCCTTTAGTCCACGCTCGTTATACCGGCACTGGTAAGTAATACGCCGTATACGTGTTCCTCTGTCCTTGACCTGATTTCGCCTGCAGGTCACGCAGATCTGAGCAAATAGTACGTCTTTTAACCGTTCCGCTCCTGATTTTCATCGACTCCATTATAGTGAGTGGCTGACACACCAACATCGCGACACCCTTGCATCTATTGTCGGACATCCTAGCCTCACGTCATATCTCGCCATCGCTGACGGGGAGGCTACCGGGCGTATCAAATTTGAGATGACAGAGGTATTATCCCATTTAAAAAATATGCATCGAAAGACATGCTGATGGAAGAAAACCAAGCGAATGCTTCAGCCATGTGGACCTCCCCCTGCCAAGGACGATGACTAAAGCGACTGTTGTGCCATTTGCCCTTCCACGGGATCTGATGGCCGATTTGGTGCCCTGTGTTGTAGCATTGTCAGTGCTCCAGTCAACCGGCTAATTCTTACATGCAAAATGCTACGCTTTGTGGTGACCGCAGCTCCGTAGCCAGCTATGTTCACTGTCACGTCTTCAGAATCAAAAGATAATTCATGTCTTTCGCTCAACCCTTATGCTGCCATCGACGCTTCACTAATCAGGATATTCTTCCTATAAAATTTACATTTCTGTGCCCGGGACATGTGAGTTCTTTCCCGGTCGTTGACTACCACATTCCACAGCCATTTAAGGTCCCGGCCAACTTGTGCTTTATGATGCAGCCTCGTAAAGTGGCTTTTCCGAGCTTTCCGGGTCGCTCTTGTGGTTGCTCTCCGCACAATTGACCTTGCCACTTTACGGTTGAGGCGTGCCTCTACCATTTGTTTCGTGTGTTGGCACCAAAGCGCATGTTAAAAAGTTGACCGAGTCATTTCCCCCTCTTCCTCCTGGATTCTCCCATCCTTCCCCTTCTCCCAGATAATTGGCCGATCTATCATACCTCTCGCGGCTAAGTTATCTTTGCCCTGAACTGACACTAGGTGAACAGAAGATTCTATACCCACCAGTATCGCATGTCACTAGCTACGGTGAAGCGTCCTCGCCCCAGTGCTGGCACCCCCATGGCAACACATTCATTCAACTTGGCGAAACGTCCTCGCCCGGGCAATCCTTCCTCAACGGAAATTTCTCTCTGCCCAGATAACGCATCGAAACATCCTACATTGGCTTCTACTTATTCACCCCTTATCTTGCGCCCTCCACTCAAAGCCAACAGCCGTCCCACCTCCCAGCTCCCAGTAGAGCCGCACCCCGTTCCCTCCCTTGCATTCCTTGGACTTTCGCCAATTATATCTTTTCTCACTTCTTTTGCTCACAACTGTCTCAACCCTCCGCTCAGTGCTTATCCTGGCAGAGTAGACCATAATGACCGGTGCGAAACCCAAGACGAGCACCTTTATCACAGTATCATCCAGGGCGTCAATTACGGTCTATACCCGCGCAATGACGTACCATACTCTATGCTACACGACAACGTCACTCCTGGAAGGTGAGTGGCAAGTGTAGTTTCGAACACTAGTCGAATGATTGAGATTATGTCGTAGTGAACTTCACTCATACGAGCTGATGCAAAAGCTAACGAAGGATCGCTCTCCATCATTTCTCCCCATTACTGCCTCATTGCCTGTTCAGAATGCCCTCGACCTTGGCTGCGGGAACGGCCACTGGGTCGCACATGCTGCGCAGGTGTGGGGAGCCAACGGAACCAAAATTATTGGAATAAATATCCCACTATCCACCGACAAAGAGAAGACTCTACTTCCAGGGCAGGGCACAGAGAATGTGAAACTTCTCTGTCATAACTTGTACGTATGCCGTACATGAGCAACTTAGCTGCACCTCCGACGATCCGCTGATGGTGCATTTCGATTAGCATCACAGAACAGCTCCCATTTTCAGACAACACCTTTGACTACGTGCGCTTGAACAGCGCAATGGCAGCGATCCCGGGAGAGCGTTGGGACTTTGTTCTCTCAGAAGTCCATCGTGTTCTTAGCCCAGGGGGTCGCCTAGAACTTATACACGATCAGCTCTGCTTTTCTTCCCTTGGTCCAGAGACTCCTGTCAGCTGTACTTTCACGCCGTCGAAAAGCCAACACGATTTGCACTCCAATATCCGTGAGGCAGCGAAGGGTATGGCACTGCCCCGATCCAAGAGAAGTCCATACGAAGATTGGGAAGCCGAAATTCGCAACTGCGGTGACGTCGAGAGACTTTACCTCGACATGCTCGCACGGAGGTACGGTGTCCATCCGCAACCCGGCACCATCCTCCCGAACGCCATTCGGAGGCGATTCGGCAAAAGCAAGGTCAAGGTCTCCAACGTCCACGTGTGTCTTCCATCACAGGACTTTATGACGCGAGGTCGAGTCGAGCCGCCGCCAAAGAAAACACCCAAGAAGCGTGAGTTTGGAATTAGCATCACCATCGATTGGGGCCCAGACAAGCCCAGCAAAACGTTTGGGAAGCTCCCAACGGCACCGCCAGCACCTCCCCCTGCCGAGTCTCTATCCTTGACGAGCCTACCACCCGTGTTGAGCAAAAAGGCCGCGAGTCTGATGGGCGTGGTACAGCTATCTCCGGTCGGTGCGCCCTACCAGCCGCCTGGTGTCGTCGTGGTGCACACGCCTTCGAGGGGTACATCTCATCCCATGACATTCCTCCCAATGTCGCCGACCGAGCTTGACATGCATTCGAACAAGCACGTAGACTCGCTTCTAAGCGCAAAACACGCATTGGAGGCGCACATCGAGGATCTGCGACGGCAGGGAAAACCTCCGATATTGCGTGAAGCTTTGGATGATGCGCTCTGGCGGTACGCGACGTAAGTTTTTCTCTCTATCTTTGGCGATCATATTCCACGGAGTATCGTTTGCAGGTTCCGACGTAAGCGGTTCAACTGGCCTGAGATGGACCTGTTTGAATGGGATTCCGAGTCCGAAAGTGATGGAGAGTCGGGAGAACAAACACCTCACGTTGCTCTGCCTGATACCCAAGCAACTGACGGCCTCACACCCATTCGGCTATTCGAAATCTTCGAAGTAATCAAGTCTACGCCAATAAGAAGCCCTACGTGGTCACGGTGGTAGTAGATACACGTTCTTTTCAGCGAGATCTGCGCATCTCGTTCGTTTATATTATATATTACATTCACTGTTGTGTGCTCGACAGTATGTTGTTAATTTCGTTAGTCGGTTGGGATATAGTCACGTATTGTAGTGTACACATGAATGAATGGAGTATGACTTTAAAAATTCTGACTTGCTGGTCAACACCTTCAGATTGTTCCGAAAATGAGAAGCCACAGTCACGATCGAAGTGTGGCAGTTCTTCGGCTGACAAGTTATGGTCCGCTGAGGACCGGAACATAAGCTGATTGATCAACAGGTGTAAACGATGGACTTTTCACCCACGTATTGCGAGGAGAAACGAGTTTAGTAGATCGGCATTGCGGACTGTCAGTGCGAGGTATGCTATTCCGCCCTCTGGAGATTTTGACGCCTGCAGCGCGATATTGAGGGTAGCAAGAAATGGGGCGATCATGTCTGGATGATACAGCTACGCGCGAGGGTGTCACTTGAGTAGCCACAAGTGAAAGACCGCTCACGATGTCTGCGCCGACTATTATATCGGGTGTCATGCTGTTTAAAAGTGCTTGGACGAAAGGGACACGATCCCGTGCGAGTGCATCATACCAGTCCAGTGAGTTGACAGACAGATTTCCGTGACGGTGCGATGCATCTGGAATAGCTTAGTTGCACCTTAACAACACAGGCAGCGGGCCTACTGCATGGGAGTCGAGTATTTTCGTGGCACCGCCTCAGGACGTCCTCATTAACGTCGGTAAGGTGCAGGGCGAGAAGCTCTGTCGCCTCGCCACAACTGACTTGAATATCAGCTATCATAAGACCGAGAAACCCGGCACCGGAGCCAAGTTCAAGCACGGGTTTATTGACCAAGACGGCTGGGATGTGGGGTAAATACTGCGAAGCATCAGGTAGCACACCTCATACTTGGGTTTTGAATGAGGAATTGAGCCAACACGAAACTGGCGCGCCATGTCCGAAGCCCAGTAGTACCACTCTCAATAGTAGTGCGAGACTCGAATAGAGTGACAAAACGGTATTCCGTCGAGATGGTGTCAGTTGATGCGGGTGGGCAAGCCTTCCAGTAGTAAGTAACAAAAGACGGAGGTGGTGGTGCAACGGTGTCATAAGCCCTACAAGTTGTTCGGAAGATGATTTGAAACTCGTATACTCGAGAAACATACGCAGGTTTGCTGATTGTCACCAAGGACACCAATCGGTCATACACACGTTGGTCGATCTCAGCATCTTCCTACGCAAAAGGTAATTGATAAAACTCATGAAGGGAAGGAGTGCGCCTGCCTCATCACCCAACAGTAGTTCAAGGTTCTCGATTACCCACTTCCAGAATGACAGTTGGTATGTATGTGAGGGAGGATATTGTAATAAGTGC
>QLOT01016938.1:687-12491 GCA_003313875.1 Russula aff. compacta | reverse complement strand
TTACCGCACAGTTCTAGAACAAACTTAAACATTACCTTTAACTCTGGCTATTGAGCTAGATGACTATCTGAACCCCAGAACATTCTTATAGACCACCAGACCCATTAGAACCCCACCAGTGGGAGCGATGCTCTCAGATTATTAGCAGACAGAACCGCCACGCCCAGTCTCACATGACAGTAAGTGGGACTTGTGAGTGTTTGCACTTGTTACCTCAGACTTCTTAAAGGTCATGGAATCGCCAGTGACAGGTTCACTGGTATCTTCCTGGAGCACAAATTCAAAATTGTCAAGTAATGTACCTCCATATTTTGGACATTTATATGCTAAGGTGCTAGCTGTCTTGGTGGCCTTGGCTTAATGCTTGGATAGGTATGTGCTTAAGTGATTTTGATCTTGTCTCTACACTAATATGTTATAGTGGTTCCCTGTGGTGTCTATCTTCCCAGAGTAGCCAATGACTCTGGCTGTGGCTTCGCCTATAGGCATTTTTCAAGGCATTGGGTGTGCTATTGTCTCCACTATGGCAACATAGGCATTATTTCCTTCACTCTACTAATATTTTCCATCAGTGTTGCTAGCAACATGTGATGGCTCTTATATTTCCATGCTGCCTAAGCTGCCCACTTCCCATTTAAACCTTGTCGATAAGCATCAATGAATCGCCAGGATTGTCTTGCAAATCTGTGGTGAGGTGTGTTATTGATAATATGTAAATTCTATGCAATGTTTATGCACCTTCACATAGTTGCAATCAGGATAGAGTCAATGGCAGATAAGAGGTTTGTTTCTAAGTCCTCTTCCCTTTTTGATGGGGGATATTGCCTATAGACTCACTTCGCAAACCCCCAGCACTGCTCAATGAAATTGAGCTCACAATGGAACTTTGGTAGAAAGTGTATTTGGAAGCCACATCGTAGACAGGTTGCTTCAAGCAATGACTTGGTGTTAATAAAATTGGGTTGGTTGTATAAGACTCATCACATGCAGCAAGCCATTGCTAGAGGTGCACATTTGAACCCTTCACATTGTGCTTTGAGCTTTAACTCTTCAATTAAGCCTCATTTCTGAAGAATAATTGCCATTCCCTTGAAGATCCCAGCTTGCAGGTGGCCCTCTGGGAAGTAAAGCAACTGTGGATAGCCATTTGGGAGCTGGCCATCAACCATTTGATGAAATATTCTTTTAGGCTTGCCATTTGGTTTGTAAATGATTTTTCTGGATGAGTCCCACTCTGATATAGTTACACCCCAGTTTTTCCCTTGAGCTGGAGGGTATATAGGCATCTTGTGAGTACTGAGGGCATCATCAGCATGTTTTGTATGGGTTGTCACATTGTCAAAGATAAAGAGATGGTCTTCATTGGGAAAGTGTTTTTGAAGTATGTCTGTGGCTGTTTCAGCTTGCATGATGATCTCTTTACAGCTGAAATAACCATCTCTATATTTCCCAGGCTTGAAAAGTCCTCAGGTGTGATCCTTCTTGTCTGGTGAGCATAACCACCCATAATCAGCTGATACAAAGTCTGTGACCATAAGTGAGGCACCTTCTCCTTTTGTATATGGTGCTGCACTTTCTGAGTTGTGTACCCATCTGACTTTTTGGCAATCATTACTATAGAATATTGATTCGTCATAGTGCCAGACTACCAATTGTTGACCCAGCCCTTTTGTGGATTCAATGTTGAGGTGTTCACCTTCCCTGGCATGCATTTGTCCCTGCAACCCAGTCCATATTGGAATAAACACTTGATCATGGTAAGTGACAATGTCTCCTTGTTCATGGCCATCAACATATTGACCAGTAGGTGTCTTTCTCCATTGATAGCCTAAGTGATGCATCTAGTGCTTTGCTATTATCAAGGATATTCCAGCCTATAATTTATAAGCTCTTTCCACTTTTTTCTGACTTCTAATTGATGATACTAACCTGTAGTCCATAAGCTTTTTTCACTTCCTCTTGACTCATATAAATGACAATGTCCATTGCCTGCACATACTTGCCAATTTCCTGTAGGTATGTAAGGTTTTTTTTTTTTTGAATCCAAGTTTATATTCCACTGCATGTACCTAAGACAAAGATGCAGTCCCTCATGGCAGACCCTACTACTTGTATGTGTGTGCACTGGCCCAACCTCTACCACCAAGCCAACTTAGCCATTCCTACAGTCACAGTCCAAAGGAAGCAGTTGAGGGGGAGGGGTAGACAAAAGCAGCAAAGGGGGAAGAGGCCAGAGCACAGTAAAGGAAACAAAGCATGGGCACTGGAAGTGTCACTGCCAAGGGTTTGACAGCAACAAAAGACTATAGCTAAGTCTCTGCTGTGACTTAGAAGACAGATAGAGATAGATGGGTTCCTGCTTGCAGTGCTGCAACACTGTAGCCACCCCTTAGAGTAAAGAAGAGAATGAGAGTAAAGTCACTGTAATTGACAGGAGACTCAACTTGCCAGTATAAGGTAGCTAAGAGTCTCTACTTATAGAGGAGAGGGATCCTAGGATCCAAGGGGGGAACAATACTCTGTATAGTAGGGAGAAACTAGGACACAAATTGGAAACAAGGGGGGCAACAAGAAAGGAACAATGGCTGCATCTAAATGGAGTTGACAGTGGGTCATAGGGACCCAGAGAGCATGTGATCCTGGCAAACAAAAGGGGATCCATGTAGGAATGGGGTGCAAGCCAAAAATATGGTACAGTGCCTCAGGCACACACAAGAACAGATGGTCCAAACAGACTCTTAGCTGGTTCCACAACTTACAGGGGTGCAAGGAGTTGAATTCTTACCCCAGGCCGGTTACATCACCCCTCTGCTAGAGAGGACGTCCTCATCCTTGTCACATCCCCCTCGTCATGCTAATTGTGGTTGGTATTCCTCCTGGAAGCTGATATGGCTGACCTTCTCTCCGAGGCGTGCTGCAACGAGGCAATCCTTGCTTGCCTCCTTTGCTGCAATACTTGCTTGATAGTCTGCCTCCAGGAGTTTGTACTCCCAGAGGAGCCTGTTTGCTCTGTCATTGAGCTGGTGGTATTGCGAGACCTTGGCATACATTGACCAGTCATTAAGCTCAAGGAGGGCCTCCTCAAGAGGCCAGTAGTCGACAGTATCGCCCCAGAGATGAGCACGGAGCCAGCCAGGGAGTGGTTTGAGGGGCTCCTCCCTGTAGTCGTGACACATGTATATGTCAATAATATGGGCATCCTGTTTGCCTTGTGCTGTGGTGGTAAGTCCGGCCACATGACCATCATCCAACTGTTTGATGTAATAGGCTGGGAGCTCCCCCTCCTTGGTAGGGATTGTGAATTCTGGGAGGTGGCCATTGTTGAGGACATAGCCCTTTGGACACTCGAGGGGTTCCTCCAAGACCTTGACCTGCTCCTTGAGCTGAGATTGCTCTTGGTTGAGGTCGTTGATCTTGCATCGGAGGATGCTGAGCTGCTGCCCAGCATCATGTTGTTGCTGCTGGATAGTGTTAGTGAGCCCCTTGACAAGCTCACGTAGCTGGGGGGCGGTGAGGTTCTTGTGGCCATCCATGATGGCCAATATGGTGGAGGGGGAGAGAGGTCCCTCCCATACCAAGTTGGTGGCAAGGTTGTGGAATGGGCCTGGGATCGGGATATGGCTGGAGGGGATAGTGAAGGCGGGGACAGTGACAGGGACTGAGGGAGTGAGGGGCACCTATACAGGTTCCTCCTGGTCTGGGTAGTCAAGTCCCATTGGCTTGAGACTTCCAGGGAGGCGTGGTGGTGGTACAGGGAGTGGGGATGACATAGAGGATGGGCCAGACATTGTAGTTCCTCTTCAGTGAAAGCTATGGTGGAAGCAAGGGAGGTAGAAGCTGTGAGAGCTGCTGCTTTTGCTGGGGGTTTCTGCTTCCCTTTTATGCTATTCAAGGGCCAGCGTTTGTGATACTCCTGAAGGAGATCCGGGACGAACACTTGGTTAGCTGGTTCCCAAGTGTTGTCACTTTCCGGGTAGCCCCACCACTTTATCAAATATTGCAGGGTCCTCCTTCTTCCATGGAACTTGTGATTTCTGATCTGCTCCACTTCATATTGTTCTTCACCTCCTACAAGGTCTGGTGCCGGTCAGGTGTAATTTGGTCCATACTTTTTTGTCTCCTTGTATAGGGATAACAGGCTGGCATGGAATACATTGTCGATCTGCCATGAGGAGCTTTTGAATTTTCACATCAGATTTCCATGGGTGTGACAGACCGGCGTTTTGGTGAGAGTTCCAACGCTTTGGTGCGAGCTCTCCACAATTGTTAAAATACAAAATAAAATAAAATATAAACTGAAATTATTTATTAAAATTTGTGGAAGAATAATTTGTGGCTAGTGAGAGGGAGGGGACCAATGCATTTCCCAACCTAGCTCTTCCCCATCCCTCCATCGACGACACTGCTTTCTTGTTTACTGCGTGCCCTTGACATGATGTCTGGACTGAGAATGCGCCCCTTGGAGCACCCATCCGATGCCCCTGACAATGAAATAGAGGCCAGACTGAGTGCCTGCCCTGCAGGATACACACGCGATGACACCCCAGATGGTGCCGAGACTCCTGCCACTTCAACACAGAAGGGGAGCTACAATCATGATTGCGAAAAGGGCAGGTTTTCAATGAAATGGGCAAGTCTTACCGAATTTGATGCATGGTGCTGGGTGGAGGAGCTCGCCTTCTCAATTCAATTCATCACTGCCCAAGTTACCAACAGAGGTGTACTGTATTTAGAAAGGTGTGTTTATGTGTGCTCACGCCAAGCATCCGGGGGACCAAAGAATTACCAAAAAAAGTACCCCGGGCATCAATGCAAGATTGAGAGTAAGAAGACCAGCTGCACCTGCCGGATTGTGATCAAGCACTATCATCATACACAAACAATCTTAGGGCGATATGTTGAGGAGCATGACCATGATCTCAGAATGGAAAATATTGCATATACTTGGTTATCGCATGAGGCCCAAGATCGGATCCGATTGATGCTGCATCAGAAGGTAGATCCATGGGAAATTGTATGTATTTACTATCTATTTTTGTATCTGATCTAACCCATCTATAGGCCAACATAGTTTGAAGCTCAGCACCTGAAGGCAGTCGCGACCGATTCATCGCACTTGCTGATGTAAATCAGATGGCCCACGCAGTCGAGGAAGAGACTATCAGATTGCATCCGAAAGATGCTATATCCACCAAACTTTGGGTGGAAAAACTAAAAGAAAAAAATATTTGTGTTTTTTACAAATCTAAGCTAGATCAACCACCTCCAGATTCTGCACTACAGGAGGATACATTTCTATTATGTATCCAGACCGCTTTTCAATTGGACATGTTCCGGCGCCTCGGCAAGTGGTTTATCAGGATTGACGCAATGCATAATACAACTCAGTACAAGGATGTTCAATTATTTACAGTAATTGCCCAAGACCACTGGGGTCATGGTATATAAATAATAAAATACTGAATTTAATCATAAATAAATACTATTTTGCAAAGGTGTGCCTATTGCCTGGATGCTCTTGTTGAACACAACGATCCCATCGATCGCATTTTTCCTTAAATGGATAAAAGATCCAAGTCCTGATGTTTGGCCAGGGGTTATCATGACAGACTGTGATCAGGCCCAGATTGCAGCATTACAGGCAATCTATCCACAGAGCCAGGTGCTACTTTGCACCTGGCATGTGCTGCATGCGATGCAATCACATTTTGCAACAATGGAATTCCCAGATCTGTGGAATAAAATAAAGACCTGGGTGAAAACTGAAAATATGTCCGATTTTTTTAGTTTGTGGGATGAAATATCAACTGATCCCTCGGCCCCACAAAGTTTTGTGCAATATCTGGCCACAGAGTGGGTGCCATCACCCCATATGTGGTCTGAAGTTGCACAGAAAAATCGATATATTTTTATGGAAGGGGATACCAATATGCTTATTGAGGCATATGTTATTTTGCACTTATTACTGATAAGATAACTAATTTAAATTACTGTAGGTACCATCATGTATTGAAATCACACTGGCTAGATGGGAAGCACAATCAGCACATTGACCATCTAGTTTATACTTTGGTCAATTCAATGGAGCCAAATTATCAGGCTCAGCATGCAAGACAGGTCGTCAGGCTTAGGGCTTTGAGGTCTGGTCCGGTCCGGTCTTTTGGACCTTTTTTGGATGGACCAGGACCAGGACTGGTCCACATACTCATCAGAATTGAAAAAGACCGGACCAGGACCACTAGGACCAGTCCCTGTGGGCTGGACTGCGGTCCATGGACCAGTCAGGACCAGTCCTTAACTGGACCAACAGTAACCAGCATCAGTGTTGAAAAAACATGGGTGCACGCAAAGGAAAAACAAGTAAATTGCCAGTAGGAGTGGGCAAATGCATGCATGTCCCAGATGTAGATACAAAAGTATTTAAACTACCCTAAATGTATGTACTGTCACCAAAGAATGTTTATTAACAGACCCTAAAACTATAGCAAAGGACTGGTTATGGTCAAAAAATGAATAAGACATGGTCAAAACAATGATTAGACCATATCTCCTTTGTTTCTGGGCAGATTTTGGTCTTCTTGGGCTTGTTAAAAACCACAGTGGGTTGCTGCAGATATTACCTATGCAAATAACTGGTTATAGACCGGTCTGGACCGGTTACAGTCCAGTCTGGTCCTCGGTCCATGTCGTGTCCCAGTCCTAATCGGGACAATTCTAAAGAGTTGATCTAAATTGGATATTGTGTGATTGTATTGATTTCCCCAGGATCAACTCTTGCAAGCACATAGCAGCGGTCTATGTGCATTTCCCTCACCTGTGCCCAAAGAAAAGGGGCTTGATCTTAGAGCCAGATCATCCCCAATGCTCAGATCTACAGTACTTACACTAATATGCCGATGACTTTCGTGGCCTTAGAAGCTGCAAAGATGCGTCGACACTAGCCAAAATCCTGTACATATAAATAGCCTCTTAGAACGTGACCAAAGCCTTAAGCTTGGTCTCTTGTGAATCTCAGACCTTTGTGAACCCCCCTCTCCTAAGACTAGCTTCCCTCATACCCTCGCTCTCACAGTTGTGCCTTGAAATGCATCTCAAGGACAGCTACTTTATTAAAAGCGCCGCGCTTTAATTAAGTTTCCTAATTTAGTAAACCAAGTCCCCGATTGGGACACCTATTTGAAATCACCTGAAACATTGCTCAGAAAAGCTTTGCTTTTCTTCGTTCTTTACTAAGACATGAAGGCCACTCAGTAACAGACCTCTGAGTGCTCTATAGAATGTACACTCTGGTCTCTAAGTAGCTCGAAGCACTCTTGGAACTGGCAGTTCCAAGAACTATCTATACAGACAACTCCAAAGATCCCTTACTGTGCAGTTCTAGAATAAACTCTAGCACTAACTTTGATTCTGGCTATCGAGCTAGATGACTACCTAAACCCTGAGAACTCTTGTAGACCACCAGACCCGTTAGAACCTCATCAGAAGGAGCGATGTGCTCAGATCATCAGTAAACAGAATCGCCACGCTCAGTCTCGCGTGACACTTGCCTGGCCACACCTGCATGTGACTGCCTGCCAACCTGCGCCCAACCACACCTGTCCACATATCTTGTGGCTGCCCCTGCCTGCCTGCAGATGGGTAAAGGTGAGTAACTTCTTTTTATTTTTTATTTATGCTTGTACTCACGTTTTCAACCCACCCATATCCATGCCCACCTGCCCACACCAGCCTCTGTGATTCTGCATCCAACCATGTGACAAACATGTGATGCATTTGAAGTCCGACAATTCCAACAAGTTGGCGAATCACGTGGATGGAAACGAAACATTGGTGCATCATGCGTAGTTACATTTCTGTATAAAATAATTAAATTAAAATATATTGATTAATTCAAAAAATGTCATCCACAAATCTGCAGATTGTGGACAAGCAGGGGAACGCGTTGAGAGGGGTCTTGACACGTCTCTACTAACCCCAATGTCTTCCCCAATGTCACTATTGTCGCCTATATCCTCCCCTGCACCTTCCATCGCTGTGCCAGATGATGCCGGCCCTGAGTGCATCAATCCCACCACCTCGTCCAGAATGGGAAGTATAACATACAATTGGCAAAATGGCTATAACCTGGAATGGGAATCCAGGGCCAACTTTGATTGATGGCTTAAACATGAGCAATCGGCGATTGGCATTAAAATATGACTATCTAAGATACAAAGGTCAAAAGCGCAACAGCAAGTCTATTCAACATCTGAGACATTCCGTTGTGCACGCAATGGAACTGGTGGAATAAAGCCTTACGTGAAAAAGGCAGTGCGTGAAAGGAAGATTGACACTAAGTGGATCGAGGGCGGCTGCCCCTGCATTGTCCAGATCAAGACATATCCTCATACCAATCTTATCTTGGGTAAATACAGCCCTGATCACACCCATACCACCGGCAAAGATAATCTAAAATATATCCGGATCTGGGTTTTCACGCAGGAGTTGATAGAGGGCTGGGTGCAGTATGGTGTAACTGATAAGGAGATCGTGAGTGATCGCCTCTTTGATCTAGACTGATCTAACTGATAACATTCAGAAAAATAAAATACAAAGATGGTTCAGTGAAGATGAGCGTGATCATTACATCACACTGGACCAGATCTGCAGGATCAGAAAGGAGATCTTAAGGGCAGACATCTGGCTAGATCTCAATGATGCTCACTCGACTTGGATCTGGGTCGATAGCCTCTGATCACAGGGTGATCTCGTGTATTACAAAGACAAACAAGATCTTTCACCTGAGGGATCAGATCTAGCCAGTGATCTATTCATACTCTGTATTCAAACCAAATTTCAAAAGGATGCATATAAGTGCCTTGGTACCGGATTCCTTGGCATAGATGCGACCCATAACATCACACAATACAAGGGAATTCTCTTATTTACATTAATGGCATGGGATAATTGGGGCCATGGTGCATAATTATTAAATTAATAACTTTAAAAAACAATTAATTTGTGTAAAGGGGTACCGGTCATGTGGATGCTGTCATCCAATGGCATGCAAGCTACAATTCAATATTTTTTAAATCTTATCAAGGCAGAGAGCCCTGAAATCACACCATCTGTCTTTATGATGGATCATGATCAAGCCCAAGTTAATACAATCCGGATAGTGTTCCCTGAGTGTGAACACGTATTCTATTGCTGGTGGCACGTGCTCCGAGCAATCAGGACCCATTTCAATATCAAGGGATTTCCGGTTTTATGGACACTTATCCAGCAGTGGGTTCGCGTAACAGATCATGACAAATTTGATGAATGTTGGGCTAAGATCCAGGGGAATACTGATGTTCCCAAGAGCGTGGCTGAATACATTGCCCGGGAATGGCTGCCCCATAAGGACATGTGGTCCGCGTTGTCATGCCAAAATCGCAGTATATTCGAGGAGGGTGATACTAACATGCTATTGGAATTGTATGTTATCACTCTTTATTTTATTTTTAATTTATTCTAATATTCCATTCAAGATATCACCATGTGCTAAAAAGCATATGGCTTGAAGGGAAAAGAAATTGGCGCGTGGATCATCTGATCCACACGCTAGTACAGGGCTTTCTCCTGCACCTCGAGACCCGCCATAAATGGCAAACATTGGGGATGGAGGGCCCAAACTTAGCCGAGAAGTGCCAGCAAGAAATTCTGGCGCATGCCCCTGAGACACCTCTTGCCAACGTCCAAAAAATCGACAATTTGCACTTTGAAGTGCAATCATTAAACTCAAATAAAATATATCAGGTTAATTTAGTCACTACAACTTGCAGTTGTAGTGATTTCCCTTGAATAAAGCTGTGCAAACACATTGCAGCCATCACGCACTTCTTTGGGGGTGCCAATCTCGGACCCCAACCACCTGACAATGTGGGTGCGGGCGCAACGGTCGCACCTGAATCACCGGTCCAGCAGAACAGTAGCGGCTGCGATACAGGTGGCAGCACCGTGCCTCCTGTTATTTCGGAAGCCAATTATAATGAAATGCTAAGCCTATCCCAGAGGCTTTTGGAGCTGGATATGAAAGCACCAAGCAATCTGAACATTGCAAAATCAATCAAATTATTGTATTCTCAACTCCAAGATCTGGAGTGCTCAGCAACAGCAATGGCAGCTGACGACAGTTCCTGCTTCCCAGAAAAGGAGGTTTTCAACCCAAATCAACATAACTGGCCAGAGACAGCTGCGTGAATGGGGGTAAAGCGTGGTAGGCACCGCGGGATCAGTAAAGTCGACAGTGCGCTTACAGCCCAGCACATTGGGGAGCCCAACCATAAGCACATTGCTGATGACGACCCTTATGGGGCCAGAGAGCAATCCAGCAAACGTGCAAAGCCCAATGCGCACTCTGCCGCCGCCAATGTTCGAGCGTGTGCGCAGGCAGCAGAACGGGTGCCCATGTCGCTGCATTCCCCACCTGCATTGCTCCCGCCTGCATTGCTCCTGCCTGCATTGCTCCCGCCTGTGTCACATCCCCCACCCACATCGCTCCCGTCCACATCGCTTCCCCTGCCCCGCTCATATGCACCTGTGTATCCCTATCTCTCATTGTCCCAGCCAGCCCCTAGAGCTCCATACTATGGATTTTCGACTTACACTATTCCTCCATACAAGTAGCTTAGATAATGTACATAAGATAAAATAGTATATAATTATTATTTGAATGTCAGACTTTATTATATAAAACATGTATTACTTCTGAGCGCGTGATGTAGCCGCGTTCTGGGAACATGGTCTTCAGTTGCAATCGGGATGTGGAGCTCAATTAATCATGTGTTTGTCACGTGGTTGGATGCGGAATTACACCAACTGCCCACACCCATTCTGGCCACACTCACACCTGCTGACCTGTAGTCTGCCTGTCCACACGTACTGCCAGTGCCATGCCCTGCATCCACCTGCTGGCTGTGCCCCCCCCTCTGCACCTGTCAACCTGCACCCAACCACACTTGGCCACACCTCTTGTGGCCACCCCTGCCTGCCTGTGGATAGGTTAGGTGAGTAGCTTCTTTTTTCTTTTTTCTTTATGCTTGTGCTCACATTTGCAACCCACCTGTGTCTGTGTCTACCTGTCTGCTGACCCGCACCCTGTCCCTGCACCTTGCCCTGTATCCACTTTGTTCCAGTTCATGTGCATGTGCCATCATACAAGTACTGGAATATCTCCATCAGACTAGCAAGCACTCATTTAGAACTTGCATACTTGTAGCACCTATAAGGCCTGTAGATACCAATACATACAATATTCAGTTTTAATAAATCAGTTTTTCAGTGTTTTTTTTTGGTCTGAGAACTTGTTTGCTTGTCAGACTTGTTGACTTGTCATTAAGTTATTCCTTGTGCAGCCAAAATAGATCAGACTTGTGAGAAAAATGACATAGCTTGCAGTCTGACACCTTGTGAGCTTTTTCCATCTGGACAAGTTTGTACAAGTCCCAAAAAGTCTCAAAAAGAAATTTGTAAGAATCCTGATGAAGTGAGTACCAGAAAAATGGAGTTTGGATAGCGATGCCATGGTTCGGTCCTGAACCAAGGTCCGAACCCAAACCCTTCAGAACTGAACCCAAAGTCCAGTTTGAGGTTCATGATTACACTAGAACCAGACCAACGGTCCGGTTCTAGGTTCACTGAGTGACTCTATTGTTGAACACATTTTGACCACGTTTGAACGCATCCAAACCTTACTGTTGGCTGTGCTAGAGAATGAGGAAGATAGTCTCAAGCTATCTGATTGATGACACCTTAGATGTTGACTTGCAAGTTGGTTTGCC
>QLOT01016721.1:0-10343 GCA_003313875.1 Russula aff. compacta | reverse complement strand
ATGTAACGGCGGGTGCCGTTTCATATGTTAGCGTATAGTCGTTGATCGGGTTTTAGATAAACACTCTGTGTTTATCTTTTTTATTGACTACGGTGTGTCACGGTAATGGGCAGAACAATGGTTATGGTTATCAAGCTCAAGCTAAGGGCTTTAAGCTGGTGCTTTTCTGGTATATATACATGGGGAGTAACCGAGACACGAGGAGTGAGTCCGTAGCATGAGATAAGTATGTGACCTATACTAGGTTACAGATATCATGAGGTATTACCTCACGGCCTTACGATGAACCGAACCGAACCAATATGAGATGGAGGTGAAAAGTAAAACACACATGTAAGAACGCAGTGTCCTGAGGGTATGGCCATAACATCATCCCCCCCCCAGAAGGGAACATCCTGTGACCTCCTTATTCGTTCCTCTGGTAGTAGTCACTGGGTGTGGTATCTTCGTAAAGATCATCATCGCTCCACTGGTGGCGCTTGGGGGGTCTGTTAGTCCTACGCTTGCCTTTGCCTTTTACAGTGGCGGCATATGACGGTGGTTCCCTGGAGGCCAACAACCTCTGGCCATATCTTATTTGTGAACCCTCATAGGCACAGATTCTGGGTAGATCTGTGGTATAATGCTGATGGGAGCATGGGACATAATACCTCTGTTTGGGATTCCAATTGCACCTGAAATGTGGACGTGGACAGCGAGCGCTGGTGTGTAGTGAGGCTTTAGCATGGCAGTACTTACAACAATAGTTGGCTCTCTCAGCCTCTATTTCGTTGTTGTTGGTATCGGGTTCGTCTGTCTGTGGGGACAGATCTTCTGTTTGTGGTGTGGGTTGAACATTGGGGACGTATCCATGGCACTGCGTGCGTTGTTGTTCTATTTGGAGGTCATTGATTGCACGTTGGATGCGGCCATGAGCGTTGGCTTTAACCAATCTGGACATCGTTTTGGCCTTAAACTGTTCCTGTTTTTTAATGTTGTTAGTCCATTGCATCTTAGCTGCTGTAGCTTCAGCTTCTTTGCGTTGAACGTGTTGGAATTCCTCATGCAGGACTACATTGCATCTGGGGATGGACCGTAAGCGATATATGTCACCATATAATCCATAGTCATGAACTCTGTCAATTGCTGTGTTGATGGCGCCATTGAGCTTAAGTGAGTCGTGGAATAAATGAAGATCTCGTGGATCATATTGGGTGGTAGCTGGGAAGGGTCGAGCTGTAAGTGGGCGTTGTTGAATGGGATGACTCTGGCCCATCATTCCGAACCAGGAGGGGTCGTCAGTCAGCCAATCTACTTGATACTTGACGTATTTATCAACTCCCATGATGTAGTCCTGGACATCTCTTAAGAGGAAGGGTGGTCCATGTTTTTCTGTGTTATACAGGACCCAGGGCTCTCCTGGGTAGTCCTCATCTGGTGGTGGCATAGTGGTGGTTGGGAAGATAAAAACGGGGGCAACATCAATCTCGATGGGCTGGACTGGGACAATATGATGAGTGAGCTCTATGCTCGGCTGATGGGTTTGTTGCTCAGTAGGTTTGGGCGAGTGAGAACAGATGTGGTAGCTGTCATTCTCGTCGTCACTGATGGACATATCGATCACCACAGGTAGCGCTGCCTGTGGGATTTGGACTGGGGGTGCAGACATAGTACTAGCTCCTGGCAGAGGGACAGGGAGCGGTGGCGAGGACGAGATTGACATAGTTTCCGTTGTGTTGGACGGTAGAGACTCAAGGCTTGATGCAGACATAGTGGTAGTAGTGTTTTTAGGTAGTTTGATGAAGGTGGGGATGAGGAGAGAATGTCGAGTGTTGTAGGTTTTATAGTTTCTGAGGTGTTTTTTTGTTCTTGTTGTCATTTGAACTTAGAGATGAGATCGTCTGCATGTATGCGATCTTCTGATTCCCAACTGTAGTGGGCAGCGCTGTATCCTTTCCACTTGATATGATATTGGCGTTGTTTGTTACATCCAAATAGACATGTTGCTGTGACTGCTTCAACTTCATGTTCTTCATGTCCGTTAACTATGTCTGGTGGAGGGTCCAAATAGTTAGTTCCATGTTCTGTCGTTTCCTTATACGGCGTAAGGTAAGATGCATGGAACACATTATGCATCTTCCAAGTAAGGGGGAGATTGAGTTGGTAAGCAACGTGGGATATTATGTTTATGATGGTGAAGGGGCCTGTGCATTTGAAACATAGCTTAGTTGTTGGGTGGTGTGTGCAGAGATTTCTAGCTTCTAGCCAAACCTTTTGGCCTACTTGGTAAGGTGTAAATTGTGATTGTCAGGTTAAGAGTTTGGCCATGCATTTGATGTGATCGTGTGCAGCTTGTCTTACATTGAAGGCATGTTGGATGCAAGTCTGATGGTCTGGGAAGTGAGAGACAGGTGTCCTTTGATGAATGGTAGGGACATAACCCAGGAGGGCCTCAAATGGTGATGTTTGGGTTGTTTGCGATGGTTGTGCGTTCAATGTGTACTGGGCAATTGGTAGCAAGTGAGCCCAGTCATTTTGTTGTTGCGTACAGTAGATCCGGAGGTACCCTTCTAGCGTTTGGTTAGTTCGTTTGGACTGGCCATCCATTTGTGGATGGTAGGCAGTGCTCATATTTTGCTGTACATCAAAGGCAAGGCAAAGTGCCTTGTGAAGTTCCAATACGAGGCGAGGGTCGTGATCAAAAATGAGTTTAGCTGGGAGGCTGTAATGGACAGCGACATTTGTGAGGTAAAGTTGGACCATCTCGTCGATGGAGGAAGCTTCTTTGCAGGCGATGAAGACAACAGCTTTGGTACAGTCATGATCCATGATGGTGAAGATCGAATCAAAGCCATTAGAGAGGGGTAGTTTGGTAATCCAGTCCACAGAGATACACTGGAAAGGGAGGGCATTGTCGATCGGTGTGATAGGATAGATGGGGGGGCGGTTAGGGTGAGTATTTGCTTTGTTTGCTTGGCAGATCACACATCCATGGACATAGTTCTCTATGAAGGTTTGAACATGTTCCCACCAGTAATCGTGTAGTAGCATGCACAGTGTGGTGCGAGCGGCTGGGTGTCCAGCAGTAAGGTGGTCATGATATTGTTTCACCACCTCACGACATAATTCAAGGTTTTCAGGGACATAGAGTTGTTGGTTGTGAGTGATAGTGCCATCTGGAGTGTGTGTGAGGCCTGCTATAAGCAGATCAGGTGTGTTATGTTGTGCTATTAATACTCTCTCATGGACATTGAGATTGTTGATACGGCGTGTGAATAGATCATCAGGGAGTGCGGTGATATCTTCATTGTCATGCTCGCCATTGTCATAATCTGGTCTGTGTGACAAAGGATCGGCGCAGTTGTCCTTTCCTGGTTTATGCTTCAGTACTAAGTCGTAATCGGCAAGGGTTTGGACATAGCGCGCAACCCTGCGGTTAATCTTTTGTGGGTGTCGATAATACGTCAGGTTAACGTGATCAACATAAGCGATGATGGGGTGCTGTGCTGCCATGAGGTGGTGTTGCCAGTGGGTGAGTCCAAAGATGAGGCCTAGGAATTCTCGATCCCAAACATGGTAGTTTCGCTCTGCATCATTGAGTGTGCGGGACGCATATCCAATTGCTCGTCGTTTACCATGATCATCCTGTTGGAACAGGATTGCTCCTACTGCAAAATTGGAGGCATCAGTTTCCAGTTCGAATGGGCGAGAAGGATCTGGGGTAGCAAGAGAAGGGTCATCAGTGACGGCATGTTTGAGCGTGTCGAGTGCTATACAGCATGCATGCATCCAGACAAAAGGGGTGCCTTTCTTCAATAATTGGTTGATGGGGTGAGCTATGGAGGCGAAGTCTTTGATGAAAGGTTGTTGGTAATTTAGGATGCCCATTGTTTGTCAGACATCGTGTAGATTTCACAGTTCATGAGGCCAATCACATAGGCCACCTATTTTGCTTGGGTCGATGCATAATTCTCCATTTATGATTGTGAATCCAAGGAACTCCACTTCTGATACTTCAAACTCACATTTGGACGGCTTTAGGAAGTATTGCTTTTCTTCTAAAAGATCGAGGATCTCATGTACGATTTTTCGGTGGAGCATTGTTTCTTTGGGTGTTGTGAGAGTTGCAACGCAGCCATTGTCTAAGTAGTTGGCAAATGCTTCTGGGTATTTGGCTTTAATTGGAGCAAGATCTCAATCCATGGCTCATTGGAATAGAGACAGTGCGTTGCAGAAACTGAACCCCATGACAGATGGAATAAATGTTCCAAGGGGCATTTTAAATGCACCTTTGTGAGCGTCACCAGGTTCAATGCGGATATTGTTATACCCTGCGCAGAGGTCGAACTTTGTGAAGAGCATCTTTCTACGTAGTTTCTCTAGTTCTCGCTTCATGTCGGGTAGTGGATAGTCGTCGCAAATGGTGACACTGTTTAGTTTCTGATAATCAATTACCATCCAAAGGTCTTTTGTGTCCTTCTTTTTGATGAAGAAGGTTGGTGACGTATAGGGCAAGGCACCTTCTTTAATGAAGCCTTTAGCATGATCGTCTGCAACTGTTTTTCGTAGGATGGCCAGTTCTTCTTGGTTTAGCAGGTACACCTTATACATAATTTGTTCTGGTGCACCTGGTTTTAATTTGATTGCGAAGTTTTCTTCACGCAGTGGTGGTAGTTGTTTGGCTGCCTCATCTGAGAACATGACTGCATGTCTTTGATATTCTTCTGGGACTGTGGTGGCTGTATGTTTCACCTTTCCTTCAGATGTTTGTGAGGCCCATTGTTGAGCAAAGGATGTTTTTCGGATGTAGAGTGCTTCATTTGTTGAAATGGTTCCACAGGAATGGAAGGCAGCCAGTTGTATGCGATGAATGTGTGGGGTGTCTTCTGTTGTAGCATACACATCAATGCAGCGATCTACTGTTTTGGCCTGCCAGTCAATAGTTGGGTTGAACTTTTCTAGAAGTGGGAAGCCTAGAAGAACCTCATCGTCACCCATTTCCATGCAGTAGAACTGTGTTCAGGCAAAACATTTTCCGACACATAACGAGACATCAAGATAATGTGTTACTGCACCTCTTCGGTTGGTGGTCCCATCAACATTAAATACGGATCTTTTTTGGGTGAGTGCTTTGATGGGGAGTGCGAGGCGTGAAACGAGAGAGTGGTTGATAAAATTATCAGTAGCGCTGCTATCAACAACAGCTGCAGCCTTTTGGGAGTCAAAATAGATGTTCATTGTTAGGGAATGGGAAGTACGTCGTATGTACATGACTCTAGTATTTGCCTTGGTCGCGGCTGTTAGACCTTGGCGAATTAAAAACCCTGTTCTGTATCTCCGGAGCGTGGTTTGTCATTCATAAGAGTGGTGAAGAAATTTTCAGCGGTGACGTTCTGGTCATTGTCACTGGGAATTTCCTCAATCATTGCTTCGCATGCATAAGATTGAGGCTGGGAAGTGGATCGGGGCAATTGCTGTTTCTGGGGGGCATTGGGGCAGTTGCGAGCCATATGTCCCTGTTTACGGCAACAATAGCACCGCCCCTCTTTAGTTAGCCTTTTATGTTCTTCCTCGGTGAGAGGGGCAAGGCGGGCGATGTCAACCCGCATTCAGTTGTCCTCAGGTATATTGCGGCGTTGACGCTGTGGTCCTGGTTGTTGGGCTTTCTTAGCATCGTCAAGGAGAGTTTTAAGTTGGGCATCTCGGAGAGGGAGATTCCAGTTGCCTCATCCTTTAAGGACCTCAGAGCGATAGGCAAGTTTTTGTGATTCTGTGCGTGCTGCATCTTCCCATTCTTGTAGGATTTCCGGCCAGATTCCATTGTGCATAATGATGTGGTTGAACACCGTTTTAGCAAGTCCTTGTTTAAAAAGTTCCACTAGCAATCGTTCAGCACAGTTCCAGCTGAGGCGACCTACGTTCTCCTTGAATTTGGCAATATATTGATCAATGTCATCGACACCTTTTTGTCCGAGGGCATGGATGTCGCACAAGGCTTTTTCTTTTGCTTGGTTGTCATGGAAGGACCTTTAAAAGCACTGAACAAAGGCTTCCCAGAGGTATTCATCCACTCGTCGGTACTGTCCACTGCGTACTGCATCCTGGACTAGCTGAAGTTCATTAGCTTTCCATGCATCGACCTCCAGACCTTTGATAAGTCCACAGGCTATGCTAACTCGGCGAAATGGGATGAGGAATGATAGATTATTTTTGTTGTTGATCCAATAGTTGTTAAATTCTGTGAGGAAGGTCTGAGTTAGCGCTCGATCGCCAGTGAATATGGTGGGTCTTTCTCCTTTGAGTGATCCATCTGTGGGTTCATACATTGTTGTTGGTGGGTGTAGTGGCGTTCGTAGTGCTTCTGGTTGCATGCTTGGAGCGAGGTGGGGCATTTGGGTTCATACAAACTTTGCAAACATATCTTGGAGTTGGTCGGAGTATGCACGTTGGGCATGTCACTGGCAATGTTGTTCGTAATCACCAGTTATTTGGTGGTCTTCCTGCGTTTGAGGGATGTTGTGCGCTGGTTGCGCAAAACAGACTGGTTGTTTTCCTTTATGTGTGGGGTTATAGTAAAACGCACACATAAGAATGCAGTGTCCTGAGGGTATGGCCGTAACAGCCAAGGGTTTAACAGCAACAAAAGACTATAGCTAAGTCTCTGCTGTGACTTAAAAGACAGATAGAGATAGTCTGGGTTCCCACTTGCAGTGCTGCAACATTGTAGCCACCCCTTAGAGTAGAGAATGAGATGAAGAGTAAGTCACTGTATTGACAGGAGACTCAACTTGCTGGTATAAGGTAGCTAAGAGTCTCTACTTATACAGAGGATGGATCCTAGGATCCAAAGGGGTAACAGTACTCAGTATAGTAAGGAGAAACTAGGACACTAACTGGGAACAATGGGAGTATCAAGAAGAGAACAATGGCTGCATCTAGATGGAGTTGACAGTGGGTCATAGGGACCCAAGGAAGCATGTGATCCTAGAGAACGATAGGGTCACACAGGAATGGGGTGCAAGCCAAAAATATAGTACAGTGCCTCAGGCACACACAAGAGCAAATGGTCTAAACAGACTCCTGGCCAGTTCCACAACTTACAGGAGCACAAGGAGTTGAATCCTTACCCCAGGCCAGTTACATCACCCATCCACTAGAATGGACGTCCACGCTCCATTATTCTCCCCTGTTGTTGTCACCCTAGCTGAGGTTGTGTTGCTTCCACCTCTAAATGTTTGACCCGTCACAGAAGCCTGGCTGCGACAAGCCTCCTCTCGCAGGCTTCTTTAGCTGACTGGTTGGCTGTGATGGCAGCCTTGGTGATCTGCAGCTCCCTATGAAGCTCAGTGCCTTTGTCGTCCAGCCGGTGATACCTTTTGACATCTGCATAGAGGTCCCATCCCCTGTCTTCCACCACCACCTCTTCCAGGGGGAAGAAGTCCAACTGGTCACCCCATAACTGTCCTTGGAGCCAGTATGGGAGAGGCTCCAACGGCTCACCTCCTGGGGCTGGAAGGGCATAGAGTTCCACAATGTGGACATCCTGCTCTCCCCTAGCATTGGCAGTGAGCCCTGAGATTCGCCCATTGTCCAGTTGCTTGACGAAGACAGCCAGCTTTTCACCATCTTTGGTGGGGATGGTGAAGCCAGGGAAGCAGCCATCGTTGTTCTCATACCCATGTGGGCACTCCAGTGGCTCTTGGTCAATGGCTTCCCGCTGCTCCTTGAGGTGGCAATGCTCCCTATTGAGGTTGTTGATTTGGCTGCACAGGGTGTGGACATGGCCCTCGTATGCCTTTTGTTGCTGGGCAATGGTGGCAAGGAGCCCCTTGGAGAGCTTTCTGAGCTGTGGCTCAGAGGGTGGCCTGTCCATCCATGATGGACTGTACTGTGTTTGGGGAGAGGGGCTCCTCCCAATGATCGCTTGTGTCCAGGTTTTGCATGGGTCCTGGGACAAGGATGGTGTGCAGGGGCACAGGGATGGGGGTGGTGTTGGAGGAAGGGGCTGTGGTAGGTTCGTCCACTGGTAGATGTCCAGGGAGCTCCTGGACTTGCGTCTCCCCTGCTGGTAGGACAGTGAGGACAAGTGGGGTGGAGGGTGCTGATATAGTAGGTCTTCTTTAGTGATGGTCATGGTAGCGGCAGTACCATTCTTCACAGACGAACCAGTGTTCAGTGGAGTGGGTGTGCGAGATGTGAGGGTGACAGCAGTGACTAAGCAGCTTTGTAAGATCTTTGTGAGGGCACTGACAAGGTTTGAACTTGTAGAACTTATGAGTTGTAAATGGATAGAAGCAAAGGAGGGATTGTAGGAAGGACTGAGGCTCTGTCTTGGGGAAAGAACAGTGGAGGCTGTTGTTTTTGCCAGGGGTTTCTGCTTCCCTTTTATGCTATTCAAGGGCCAGTGTTTGTGATACTCCTGAAGGAGATCCAGGGTGAACACTTGGTCAGCTGGTTCCCAAGTGTTGTCACTTTCAGGGTAGCCCCGCCACTTTATCAAATACTGCAGGGTTCTCTTTCTCCCATGGAACCTATGGTTTCTGATCTGTTCCACCTTGTATTGTTCCTCTCCTCCTACGAGGTCCGGTGATGGTTGGGTATAGTTTGGCCCATATCCCCTTGTCTCCTTGTATGGAGTCAGCAGCCCGGCATGGAACACGTTGTGGATCTGCCATGAGGCGGGGATGTCCACGAGGTACACCACTAGAGACACTCCTTTTAGCACCTTGAAGGGGCCATACCGTTTTGGGTTCAGTTTGGACCCTTGATGTGGGAGTTTCAGGTGGGTTGCCTCAAGCCACACTTGATCTCTGGGTTTGAACTGAGCTGGTGGAACGTTCCATGCTTTTTGATTGATTGCCTTGACGGCCCTTTCCCTCACTTCTTCCATCATCCATACCCTTGTTTCAGCCATCTCATTATTTGTGGGGGTGTTATCAGCTGGATGCATTGGCGGCTCATATCCCCAGAGGATTTGATTGGGCAATAGCCCAGTGGTGCTGTTTCTCCAGTTATTGTGTACTGCTGTTGCAATTGGAAGCCATTCTGTCCAGTCTTTAGGTTGTCCTGCCATCACCAATCTCAGATACTGCTCCACCCATTGATTCTTCTGCTCAGAGAGTCCATCAGTTTGGGGGTGGAACGCTGTGGACAAATTCTGCTGGATGCCCAGTCATTTCATGAGTGCTTTTCCAAAGTGTGAGGTGAATCGTGGATCTCTGTCGCTGATTATCTTCTTAGGAGACCAAACCATGGGTAAATGTGCTTCAGGTATAACCAGGCCACGCCTGGTCCTGTAATGGAGGTGTTGCATGGCAGGAAGATTGCCACACGTGGACATCCTTGGTCTCACTGTGGGCATTTTGGAATGTTAAGCCAAATTTTACAGTGATTTAATAGAAAGAACATTCCAGATATGTTTGAAAAATAAGTATCAAATACATCATAAACTAATTTACAATGTTGTCCACAATGTATTAACAATGATGGTTGAAAATACATGCTAAATACATTGATAATATATTTGGCTATATGATTTGCATGCACTTATTGAAGTAATTTACAATAACTACAATGCATACACTTGAAAAATATTGAGAAAAATATTACTAATGGGTTTTGCATGTTTTTACGAGTCTCACAAGAAAAACATCGGATGCGACACTCGACATCATGATGTCATGACTCAGTGACTCTTGAAGTCAAGACTCATGAAGCAAGTGTCATAATGTCTTTGTCTTTGTGTCTAGGCATAGGGAACGTTATGGGTAAGCTATGACAATGTGGGCATGCAAGCACGTTATAGTGTGTACGGTAAGTCTATGTTATGATGAAGCTATCACCAATGTACAAGAGGCCGCCACCAGGTCATTGATTGTTGTACTAACCAGCTCAGGGATCTGTGTAGCGGTTGGTGTGCAGACCGCTGCGAGCGCCTTGCTGAAAACTAAAGGCACGATTGGCGTTCGTGGCTTGTGGACGTTGCTCCAGACGACGTCGAAGCTGAGTGTGCTGCAGAAGCGTCGGGAGTGGGGGTTGGGGGTGGCGTTGGCTGCAGGCCGTGCATCGATTCTGCGTTCCGAATGGTGGTGGCTGCTGCTGCTGCTGGGACTGGGCTGGCTGCTAGTAAGGTGGACACGAACGCCGTTGACTATGGCGTGGCTAGCGTTGACGCAGTTGACAGCGCTCGGACTGCTGCAGAGCACGTCGCCTGGCTGGGTGCAAAACGCACGTCTGTCGATCCGCCGCTGATTGCAGAAGAGGGCCGTGATGGCGCGTGCGGCGGCGATAGCTGGCGAGCGACTGTGGGCTGGGAACTGTAGGCAGTGATAGCCGGCTAGAGGGCGCCGTGGCTGAAGCGGAGG
>QLOT01016697.1:244-18808 GCA_003313875.1 Russula aff. compacta | reverse complement strand
GACCATCTTTGCCTACGATGAAAGGTTGAGATCCTGAAAAGCTTTACTATAAATACAGGGCCAATAAAAGTTGCATTTTGTTCTGTCCAAACAGATGTGACCTTTGGCTATAATTTTCATCTATGAATGAAGATGATTGAACCCAAACTGCATTTCTCTTTTTGTTGGGCGTGACAATGCTGGTACATGGTGACGATGCTGTAAGGTACGTCTCGGATCTATGGATCGCTCTCTTATCATTATTGCCTACGGACAAGTGTCCGATGATCAATGATCTACAGTGTTGTTATATAATACAGGATCACTGAGGCTCTGTTATCCTCAATGCGGCCAATTAAAAGTGAGCAGTGAGCATAGGGTAGTTGGTTCACAGCGGAAGAAAGAATGGCGTTATATACCCTGCCGTCCGCACGGACATAGTTCCGGCGTGAGATCAACACGTTCACCTCAGATAACGATGTTCAGTCTAATATTATAGTGACTCGAACGTATTTAACACATGCGATTGAAGTATCAAATACAGGAAGGAGCCCATGATTGATCTGGTGCTAACGACGACTCACCCTAGTTATAGTTTCTACGTGCTAACTTACCAACACTGTGCAGTGCCGTGCCGGATGGGATGATTACTCTACCACCCAATGGTGCTCATCGCGTATCGCGTGTATCTCGGCTCGGACTTGCGATGAATGAATCGTGGGCACAGAGAGATCCTTTGGGGGGGAAGCGATCTCTTGTGTACGTTGCTCGTCCAGGGAAGGATAAGGATATACTGTGTTGTCGACTCGACAGGGATCAGTTGCCATGCTAGATATGAGATAGAAGCTTGTTATTAAAGGCAGGAAAGTAGACAAAGACATAGAAATGTGTACATTCACATAATGATTAGGGGGGCGGTGGCGGGCAGGTCTTCAAATAAACACAAATCCAACATTGAGTCCGCGAAAGAGCACTACTGTATATGATATTCACCGTACCCCATCTCAATATTAATCCGTCATGGCCGGCCTGAAAGAGGGTCGAGGCCGACGCCGTGTATGCCGAATGTAGAAAAGTTGCCCCTCTCGGGTTGTGATTATGTGATTACAATATAAATTTCATGAATGTGGTTTCGCGGTCGTAGAGTTTAGCTATAGAAAAGATTCCGAATCTCTGTTCCTGGCCTGGCTACCAAAGCAAGGTTGCTAAACATTTATTAGTTTATCGATCATCGATCATCCCTTTGCGGGTTTAGATCTTTGAACGTGTGCGCCGGACGGCGAAAGTGATTTATTTTTGTCATTTCTGTCGTCAAAGGGCATGCCAAAGAACGTACGAACGTGCTTCTTTTCTTTCTCAGGTGCATACAGTGACGTCAGTCACAAAAGGACAAGCTTGCGCACTTCTTTTTGAGACTACTGACTGTACTTTGTGTAGAAATGGGACGATCGCAGACGATCGTCCCGTTGATCAAACTGATCCGGGTCATGTCATAGGGTGACGACATGGTTGATGCGCCGACGATGACGCCTGTCGCCAGTCAAAATTATGGTACGCTCGATCAAACGTTCCAAATGAACGTGGCTTTGAACGCTTGGAAGGAAAATAATGGTTCCGAGACCTGCCCGTTATTCTGTCTCCGGCACTACAGACGGTGTGGAAATGCCTGGGTCTAATCAATGTATGCGCACTAGCAGCTTAGACCGAGATGATCGTGCCAAATATTCGTCAAGACAATGGTTGTCAAGCCATATCATATCAATCTCCAGACGGTGTAACACTACTGTATGTTCAGTATTATATAAGACAGCTAGTCGTGCCTACAACAACGCATGATAAGATATTCGTAATATAGTCAAGTCGATCGACAGAGGGCGAAGAAAAATTGGATTTTGGTTGGTAGCCGAGTAAATCCCATGTATCCGACACCTGAGGCCTGAGCAAGCTACATAACATCACGAGAGAAAAATCAACGAGGCGGACGGTTCAGGGCGCAATCGGTGATCTAGAATATATAAGTTCCACTACTCTGTTGTCGGTGTGATCTCGGCTTTGAGCCAGCGGACGACCGCTTCGGCGGCAGGGTCAGATACAAGCCCTGGTTGATTGGAGAGTACGTCGAGCACTCTCTGGCCAACGGCCACAGTACACTCCTCCGCTCGGCCGAATCCTGAGAGACACTCCTGGCGATATCGCTCCTCTGGGAGACCGAGGATAGAAGAAACAGACCGGACACTACCCTTCTCGCCTGTGAACACGTACGCATTTAGAAGGATAGGGAGTGTGATCAGCGTTGGGAGGTCTGCGGTCAAGACTCCCAGTTCACGCGCGAGTTCTTCTGTGTTATGGGTGGTACTCGTCTGCACAAACTCCATGAGATGCAAGAGAGCCTTCAGTCCATCGCAAGCATCACTGACGGCCTCCCGTGCCAGACACGAGGTTTCTTTATCGGCACTGGGGCGGGGTAGAGAGCAAAGCAGATCGCATGCAACGCGAGTGTCACCAATGACAGGTGGCATGACGGGTTGCAGAGTTGGTGGTGAGGGAGGACGAGACGGTGGGAGCTTGAGAGTGAACCGCGTCGATGGAGGCGTAGCTGGAGGTGTAGCGCCTACAGCACGGCCCTTCCTCCCACCGACAAGGGCGAGATTGGGTGAAGATGGCGGCGACAGCTGCGAAGGCGTCCTGTGGGAAAGGGCCACGAGGGCGCGCCAAACTACGGAAATTTCCAACGAGGCAAGATGGCATTGGGTGGAAGTAGTGGAAAAGTAGCGCATAAGGGCACGCGCATATACTGGAACGACAGCCTGAAGGGTGAGGATGGATGGATGGTGCATGACAACTCCCTTCGAAGACACGACAGTCTTTTGAACGGATGTTGGAGCAGGCGCTTCGAGCGCTTCGACGAGCACCGTGAGTTCAGTCCTAATTCCAGCAACCAATGGATGAATGACTCGAGTGGCAACGGACACTAGAGCCTCCCTTGTCGATTTCAAACCATCACCCCGAGCCTCCGAGTCGAGGCCCAACCCGAGTTCATCGAAGACCTCAAGCAACTCGCCAGCGAAGGTAGCAAGGGACAACGCATGGGCCTGGGTAGGGTTCGGATTCGGTGCTTGAACTGTGGGGGCAGGCGGGTTAAGAAATTCGGGAGAGGATAGCAGCCGTAGCAAATGGTTCGACAGATTGGTCAACAAAGCGGAGAGAGGACGCTGCAGGGACCGCAAGATTGCCTTGCGAAGGTGGGTGTTATCGCGGGATGCATTCAGTTCACTGCCGGCAAGTCAGAATGATGATGGCATCAGTAATAGGGTGGGAATGCGCCGCTTACACTGCAATAAGAGATCCAAACTCGCGTCCTCGGCCGGCTGGAATGGGACGCTTCCCGTTGAGGGACTCACTAGCGGTAGCAGAACTGGCGGGTTGGGCAAGCGCTTTGGAAACTCCCTCACTCAGCTTGAGACTGAGGACCTGAAGGTAAGAACCATCTTGAATGATGGTAGCATTTGGTGGCAGTGACATTGATCGATCAGGTGGCGGCCTCTTGAACCCGACAAGCGACAGCTTGGTGATGGACCGGGGCGCCTTATCAGTCGGATTGGTCCCATCGGACAACGGAGGGGTCGAGCCCGGGGGGGAAGTGGGACGGCCTGTGGGTCGAAAGAGGGAAGGGCGTAGCGCATTCATCATGGTATGGTAGCTTATTGAGGTATCGAAGGGGTAACCGACGTATGAGGGGTAGCGGGAATGTCGAGGCTCTATGGATTCTTTTTGTCTATGTTGCTGAAGCAGTCGTGTGCTGACACAGGGATCTTGAAGACAATTTATCCCATCAGGTGGAGGGGGAAAGGTAGCGAAAGGTGGTGTTAGATGGTTGAGAAAGAGTAGACACTAAGGAGGCCTGTCGGTGTCGACAAGGGGGAATGCAAGTGGTCGTAGCAGGATTCCGATGTGTTGAACGCTGAGGGGGAGAGGGGTGAGTGTGGGCAGAGAAGAGAGAGAAAGAAGAAGAGACAGACCAGGTCAGGTTTATCATAGATTTGCAGGAGGAAGAAAGAGAGAGCGGGTGGGCTGAAAGCAGCACGACTCGTGAAAGTTCTGACGACGTCGGACGGGTCCAACTTATACGCAAATTTTGTATTTCCCACGACGGATCCCCTGACGGTCGCTCTGATTGGGCGCCAAGGACCTTCAGTTTGCCTGTGCACGAGGTGCCCTGCAAGGTCCTTTATGAAATGTGAAGAACCCATGACTCGACTGGCTCGTTCCATGGATCAAACAAACCCTTCCCCCCTCTCCAGTCTCCAGGTTTTCCCGGTTTGCCCTGTGGTGCTATTTGCGCGAGACATACCTTGGCATCGGTGCTTCTCTAGCTATCACTTTGCAATGGCCACATGGTGTCTTGCAAGGCTCAAATGAAGTACGTGCGCCGCATACATCCACTGTCATGTTAGAACATTCTGTGTTCCTCAAATCAGGCTCTCACCCCTCTCGAGCCTGCTGATGAATTATTTTTTTAGTACTCTCGACGGCCGAAAACGATCCTTTCGGTCGTTTATGTCATCCTTGCGCAAGTTGGGCCGACCAGTACCGGTACGCGCCTTGTTTCGGGGTCGCAGGCACTCAGGAGCCTCCCGGTGTTTCATGTCCTCCGCCCCTTGTCCACTGACCCTGAAGCAGCCAAATTTGCGCTCTGTACGGACATGAATAAGGCAGCCTTCTGCGTGCTTCTTGCACATCAGCGCATCAACATTCGAGAAGCATTGCGGTCTCTGCAAGGCCTAGCCTCTCATTGCGAGTGCGACGTGCAGATCCATCGTAATAATTCGCTTGCAATGAAACGAACACGCACTGACCACGTAACTCGCTGGCATGCTTCATCTGGCACGTTAGCGTGTTAGCCCTTGCCCTTGCCTTGCCATGTCCGATCCCAATCCCGAAGCAGCGACCATTTCCACTTGAACTCCGGCGCTTCTATCGCTTGGCCTCTTGGCACATCTTTGTGGCAGTCAGATGTATCCATCTCCAGTCCTTTCAGGGAAATTTCGACCTGTCCATAAATATTCCGGCGTCCTAAAAATGAGCTCGGTTGGAGCTTGACGTACAATATGCTGAGTTTGTACACTATAGCAACGAAACGAACCGAAGACTGCCGACAGTCGACGGCTGACGGTCACTCAACGAGGCCCTCACAATCGATGACCCCTCCGCAACATTCTGAGCTATGATCGCTATTCCAGGTAGGATCGAACGACGATCCGTTACTTTGGGATGCATTTCCGACTCGTGGTGGTTGCGATTCGGGCACTGGTGGATCTTGTCGAAGCGTGTGGGTGAGGACGGCTGCGATATCGAGTTCCACAGCAGAAGGCATTACCCTACGGAGAAAGGGGGGAAATGAGAAGGATGTAAACAAGCCCACGAATAGTTGTCCCAAGTACCTTTCTGCTGATTGGGGTGATATGCCAAGCGCCCGTGTTTGAAAGAGTGATAGCACCTTTTGTGTTCGCTCCAGATTCTGCATGAGATCGGAGCATGCTCGGGTCTGCAGCATGTTTTAAAGTAAAGAGTTCCCCTAGTTAGTTATTCTCCACCATTCTGATGTCCACCTTGATTTACCAATTCGCTATTCATGGAGGCGACGGCAGACTCTGATCGAGCGAGTTCCAGCTCCTTCCGCAAACGTTCATTCTCTTGCTCGGCTTTACGACATCGGTCTTCTAGGTCGGCAACATACTTTGCTTTTCTGTCGCGATATGCTCTTTGGATGATAAGGGCGCGGGAGGGGGGAAGCGTGGTGTCTTTCCTCCTGCCTCTTGTCATTTGTTGATTGATAAACCCACGAGCTTTGTTTGTTTGTTTCCAAATAGCCGAATTCGTCATCAAATTGCTCGCGCTTGGATAACCTTAACCTCATCCGGGGGTCTGCTTAACCCCGCGGCTGCTGGCAAATCGGACAACGCACTTGCCTCTTCCGATTTCGGTCGGTTTCGATGGCCCCGTGCTTGTTTTCGTTTTGCTCTCGGTCGATAACATGGCTGAGGCTCTCACCTCCATCAAGTCGTCTGATGACAAGATAGAGATCGTCAATCAGCTCCTTCTGCCTCATACAACCGAGTGGTTAGCGATCGACACCATCGAGCAGGCCCACGATGCAATCAAGACCATGAAGGTGAGCATCGTCCTCTCTGTCCCTTCACACACACCCAGTTCAGAGCGTATTCCTATGCGACAGATCCGTGGCGCACCGGCAATCGCCTCGCTCGCGGCTCTCAGCGTCTCGCAGCATCTTACTCGAGCTCTGCGAGCCGACCCCCCGCCGGAGTTCCTCGCGTCGGCGCAATCTCTCGAGGCCCATGTATCCCCGATCCTCGACTTTTTGGTCACCGCACGTCCCACGGCCGTCAACCTTGGTGCTGCTACGCGCCGCCTCTCACGCAGGCTCCAATCGTCTCTTGAAGCAAGGAAGGATGCGCGCGCGATCGCAGAGGACTTGATAGAAGATGGCAAGCAGGTCGCAGCGGAAGACGTCGGGCGTAACAAGGCGATGGCCAAGTGGGGCGGAGACTGGTTGGTCGAGGAGGTCAAAAGTAAAGGCGGCTCAGGGGACGGTCTAAACGTATTGACGGTTTGCAATACCGGTTCGTTGGCTACGTCGGTAAGGATGCCTCCTCCCTGATATGATTCTGTGGCTAACGTGATCATTTTTGGCAGGGATATGGTACCGCCCTTGGACTTATCACCTACCTCCACGAAACGACGAAGCTCGGGAGGTCATACTATACGCAGACAGCACCGTATCACCAGGGCTCCAGGTGGATAAGACTTCTTATCATCCTCTCTGCACCCATACCATCGATCTTACCAGATTGACTGCCCTGGAGCTCAAAACATTGCAAATACCGTCCACGATGATTGTCGATACCATGGTGGGTTCATTGTTTCAGCATCACAATATTCATGCCGTTGGTGTGTACAGCCCCATTCACCTTACATTTTCTTACGACGTATTCACCAGCCGTGGGAGCGGACCGGATAGCTGCGAATGGCGACACGGCCAACAAAGTAAGTTGGCATGTGTTCTGTTGCTCTCACCCCCATGCTCAATGACGAAATAGATCGGCACGTATAATGCTGCTGTGCTGGCCGCGCGTCACAAAATTCCATTCATTGTCGTTGCACCCATCACAACGGTCGACCTTGACGTCGCCAATGGCTCTGGGTAAGTGCAACCAGCGTTGCCTGTTGTTGTTGCATCATGCCAACCTCATGTACAAAGCATCCCTATTGAGCACCGTCCTCCGCTAGAGGCATGTGTCGTGCGCGGTGCACTGTATCCGCCTTCCATCGATGCCCAGGGTAACAGGGCCCAGACTGCCGTCATGATCACACCCGAAGGATTGGACGGGATTTACAACCCCAGTTTTGACGTCACGCCCGCAGAGTTAATTACGGCGATCGTGACTGAGAAGGGCGTCGCGGTGAAGGGGAGTGACGGCAAGTTTGATCTCACCAACGTGGTCTGAAAAGACAAAAAGGATGCCGATCGCACACGTAAGTTATCTACAATAGCTGGTCGTGTGATCCACTGTATTGTAACAGAGATACCAGCTGGTTTTCCCTACCCTGACATACAGTACTGTTGTCGGCGGTTTCGGTTGTCTCTTCTTTCTGATTCAGGTACTACCTTCTCTGCCTCGCACAGAAATACCAGCCTTGCTTGCGCGACAGAGGGAGGGAGGTACCATTCGGCTGAACCACCGATTTCCTGGCGTTCCATCTGACCTTCCGGATCAGTGTCAACCTCAACTTCGGGCAATCCATGGTCCCTGTGTCTTGTGATTCTTGGGGTCTGGGGGGACGGTTAACGCATAAACCTTTTTCGCCCCTTTACGGCGTTCACTGTGGCTGTGTGCAAGTTCTCTGACGCCGGTCTTCACTTTACTGGCCTTGCACATTGGGGAAAAACTAAGAGCCTGAATTCTGTGATCTCGTACAATCATGGGGTCTGGGTCTGGGATGGTAGCGAAAGGGCCGCGCTGCTCTGCTGTGGCCTTCTCAACGGAAATTAAGCAGCGGTTTATTGATATTGGAGACTATGAAAGGGCCACGATGGCCACAATGTTTTTTCCGCTCACCGCCCCAAAAATCCGCGAATGACCCACATGGAATCCAAGGTTTCGAGCTGAGGGGTCATTAGTTAATCAGCACGCGATCCAACAAGCATTGCCCCCCTCCCCCCAAAGGACGCTAGAGCGGGAAGCGCGACGCACCAGTTTCGGGAACCCCGGCTCGCGCACGACAACGCTGACCAAGTTTTCGAGCTCCGGGCGCGTCAGGCTATACAGCTCCGGCGTCTCCCGCAGCGATTCCAGAAACGCCTCTCGAGCCATCTCCGCTGGCCCATGCGACGACGGCGCGAGCGTGGCTGCGGAGGATGTGGGCTGAGACGACGCGGGGAGGGAGGACGCGTTGCTACTACGTCCCCTGCTCTGCGCCGTGAATTGGCTGGGATACATCTCTGGCAGCGCGGACGACGGTCGGGAGGTCCTACCGAATCCCGTAGTCGAGTGCGGAGGTGCGGGGTCACTCGACGGCACTAGCAACAGCTCTGAGCTCGAAGAGGGTGGGAAGTGCAGTGCCCTCTGAGAGGACTCTCCCTGGCTGCCGCTGTGGTAGTGTGCGTACTCTATCGTGCTGGTGGCGCTTGCGAATGGAGGGGGCATCGAAGGACGCTGCGGGGCGCTGGTGTGATGACGGACCAGTGGAGTACGTGGAGAAGGAGCTTGAATGGACGCAGACATTTGCACCGGAGGTCTGTTCGTCGGGATCTGCGGTAGCGGTGGGCCCGCGTTCTCCTTACATGGGCACACTGGCCGGATGGCGTCGATAAACTGAGAAGCATCCAACACAGAAGCGAAATTGATTTGAAAACGGCGGTATGACTGGGTGAACATCCCGACGGTCAGTGTGCAGTCGTCGCGGCGAGTCATCGCACGTACGGTCGCTGAGGTGGCTGGCACCGTAAGTGGGTACTGGTAACGGACTCCCACGACCGGGCCTCGATAAACAGCTTTGAGAGGCGGTCCTTGCGCAGAGTGAACTTGAGAATCGAGACCAGAAAACGACAAGAGGTCAAGATCTTCCTGTTCATCGAGTCGAAAGGCGCATATATGCAACCATTTCCGTTCTTACCATTGTTATTTCCCGCTCCACCCCGTCATGACTCATGTTCATGTTCCATAATATACGCAAACGAACAGATTCAAAATTGTTATCCATAGACTTCTTCACGTCAAGCGTAAGAGTTATCACAGGATTGGCGAAGTGTTGCCATTCCGGCTGTCCAGCAGTTAGATCTTGTGACTGAGTCTGCGTAGAAACATGCGATGGATAGGACCTCGAATACTTCTCGAGATTGTAAGAGCCTGTGGTGATGGTTGAGCGAAGCATTTTGATATCTGCGCGCCACCAGCCTCAAACGAATACACAACTCGGGGCAGCACGATCACGTGCAAGGAGTCTCCGTGTTATGGTGGATCCGTAGGCCTCTAAGAACAATCAAAACCACACATGTATCTGAACAGCCAGCTCATTGATGTGGGGCTTGCTGAGAAAGCAACGTTGCAGCTCAAAAGTGGTTCATAGCGAAGCGGAGCACGTGGTGGGTCCAGCAGGGATGAAGCCAATTATGCTCCATTGATGTTTTAGTTAAACGCACGAAAACGTGTTACACGACGGAAATATTGCGTGGGGCCCCGGTGAATCAATTAAAGGTGAGGAACAATTTTATGTGACGGTGGGCACAGTTCAGTCGGGATCCTGTGCGCCTGCCAAGTGGAGCCAGTATTGGCTCGTCCCTGTCCAGTGCGTGTCTTTGAGCAAGGGCCAAGTTCAAGGTGGGAAAAGATTGAAAGTCTGTTCTTATGTGTGTAATTACTGCTTGAGCTTCTCTACTAATTGCGGGACCGCTTCGAAAAGATCTGCTACCAGCCCGACATCTGCTACCTGAAATATCGGAGCATCCGGATCCTTCAAAGGTATCATCAGAACATGGGGAAGAAACGGTGGAAAGAAAAGGTTCACTTTGTTTATCGCCACAATAAGCTTGGAGTCTTTCATGCCTGCTAGGTGTTGTATCGCACCAGAGATGCCGACGGCAACGTAAAGTTCGGGAGCCACTACCTTGCCAGTTTGGCCAACCTGTAGTGAATTGTCTGCATAGCCCGCATCGACTGCCGCCCGTGACGCGCCAACAGCTGCCCCCAAAGCATCTGCGAGAGGATCGAGCGTTGCCTTGAAGGTTTCTGCATTTTTGAGCGCACGCCCGCCAGATACCACGCGAGTCGCAACACCGAGCTCCGGACGGTCAGACTGGGTAAGCTCTGTCTTAATGTGCTGCGTTGGCGCGTCGGGAATCTCGACGGAAGCAAGCTCCTGCAGTGCAACCGATGCGCCATCGTCTGAGGGGGCAGCTGAGAAAGCTGTCGAGCGCACGGTAAAGAATTTCAGGGGTACGGAAGATGGCGCGCGGACGGTCGCGATGGCATTTCCAGCATAGATTGGCCGCGAATAGGTGGTACTATTTGAGGAAGAATCATGCGAGACAGAGATTATATCAGAGACGGCGGGAACGTCGAGCTTCGCAGCGACACGTGGGAGGAGGGACTTTGCATAGGAAGAATGGGCAGAGACGACGTGAGTATATGGAGAATCACCGGCCAGTAGCTTTTCGAGGAGCGGAGAAACAATCTCTGGCACCAGGGAGGAATACTGTGGAGCGGAGGAATGCAGGATCGATGAGAGACCTTTCAGCCTAGCAGGGAAGCGGACATTCAGATAAATAAGGAGCAGGATAAATAAAGTGAATATACTTCTTTGCACTCTCGAGGACGGTTGGCACTTGATCAGGGCCGCCTATTACGAGGCCAGTGACTGTGCCACCAAGTTGGTGGGCTGCTGTCAAAGCAGAGAGAGAGCTTGACTCTATGGCACCATTTTTGTGCTCGAGCCAAACGAGAGCATGGGGAGAGGTGGCCGTGGCATAAGCACGGGCGATAAGTCTACGAGAAGTCAGAAGTGAATGAGCACGCAGCATCATCTGATGTTCGGAGTGATGAACGCAGGCTCAGTGTGCTGTTGGGGTATGTCTCCGGAATTCGGAGTTGTGCTGAGGCCGAGGAATCACGTTAATCACGTGCTGGACTCGGCTCCTCTTAAGGTCAGTGACCCGTGCCCGAGCTGTGGCTCAGTACGACTACGACTGCAATCAATATGTCTCTCGCAGGTCTCATGTCAGGCGCGGAATGCGCTGTCCAGGTTAATCCCCTCTCTCAAGTGCTCAAGCATGCAGACGGCGATCGCAGTTTACAACAGGTCTGTCTCGTCGCCTCCGCATCGGCCCATCGAACTTATCACCGCTCTTTCAGGACAGGATTGCTGGGCCGTCGTCATCATCAAGGGTGAGTGAATTCTACCGTTGCCGTGTTCCTTTGCTCAATGCAATCGCCTCTAGCTTCATCATCTACCCTCGGCTTCCACCAGCGCCGTTGCTGAGCATGACATGGCAATGGCTCGTCAATTTTTCGATGCACAGAACCCCGCAACCCTTCGGCCTTCTTTCTCTCCTGCACAGATGGCACCAATCCAGGATTTGGTACCTCGGCAGCTTTCACTCATTGCAACCCACCCTGGCACTGCACCAAACCTCAATGATGCCTGGGCAGTAACACAGCGTGCTCCAAGTTTGCCTCAGAAACCTTTGTCATCAGCAGCTTGGGCAAGCGAGTTTGGTTCAGCGGCTTTCTCCTCTGGTCTCGTAGTCCAGCAGAGTGTCACCCAGGTGAACGGTACGTTTGCGCATTAACTCAGCAAGAATAGAAAGCTTAATGCTGGGAAAAGCGACACAAAGCCCTTTTTTGGCTGGGAATGTTTTTGGGACAGTGACAAACCGCTTCGGCCTCAATATGATGCCGCAGGATTACCGTCAAGGCTTTGATGCACATTCGTCGGTTCTCGATATCAAAGGCAAGGGCAAGTTCAAGGAGACCGATTTCGATGCGGCGTTTGCACAAATTACATCATCATTGGAGACCGCACCTGCCAAGACTGAGGACCCGACTTCTGAAGCGGTGGATCTGGTGGACGAGCTGGGAAAGGACCTTGGTCAGACAAAGCTGGATGATGTTTCCGTGGTCACACCAGAGGATGCTATTCGTCAAGTGGAGTTCAAAAAGTTTGTAGTTTCAGCGTGCCAACTGTGTACGACCCTAACGGCTTATTCACTCTTGTAGCGTCTGGGAGCAGATGCTAAATTCCGACATGCCCCCTAACCCCGAGGAAATTACCAAGTGGGAGGCAGAGTTTAATCAGCTCATGAATGCACAGCGCGAAGATGGCGAGTTCGATTACTCGGCTGCTATGCAACATGCTTGGGAAGAAGGCCCTGGGCAGCTGGACGACACGTTCGCACACAATCTAAATTTCGACGATGAGGGATTGCCCATCCTTGATCCCTATGTCTTTGGTTTGTTCGCTCTCCCTTGTGACTCCGTTCGCGTACTCAGGAAATATAGAGGAAAACAATAAATACCTCGACCCGTCATCCTCTACTCAGTCACCACTGGCCCTTGCTAAACAGATGCTTGAGCAAAATGCGTCACTTTCCGAAGTTGCGCTGCTTCTCGAGGCGGCCATTCAGAAGGGCGAGCTTGGTGAGGGTGGTTACGAGGCATGGATTCTCCTGGGCGAAACCCGCAACATGGACGAACGCGAGGAGGCGGGAATGAAGGCACTAACAGAGGGTGTACGTCTGGGTGAACAAGCTGCTGCCGCGGGCGCAGGGATGATCGTGTGTCATTTACGCTATCTCTCAACGGACGTCCTACTCACGAAGATCGGTAATAGTCTTTGGCAGTCTCCTACACAAACGAATCGTTCGATCGCGCTTCCCATACGATGCTGCTGCGTTGGTTGCGTGCACGCTTCCACGACGCGCCGATTCCGCAAGAGGTGCAAGAGGCCATCACCCGGTCTTCGTGGCATTCGCATGACGTTGTCACCGAAGCGTTCCTGAATATAGCACGTACACAGCACACACAGGGCATGATCGATCCAGACGTTCAACTAGCGCTCGGTGTTTTGTTTTACACTAATGCTGAATACGACCGTGCCAAAGATTGCTTCGAAGCAGCCTTGAGTGTTCGTCCGACGGTACGTTTCCGTGCCCCCATCAGCTATCAAATGAAAATACCAATTATATGTATGAACCACCTTTTAGGACTATCTACTATGGAACCGCTTGGGCTCGTCACTTTCAAACGGGAACAAACCCGAGGAATCGCTGGGTGCTTATCGCGAGGCGCTGATGCTCCGTCCCACCTATACACGTGCGATCTACAATGTTGGCGTTGCTTGTAAGTGACACATGTCCACCATCAAGTCTTAAGCTGTGATCCTTTTTTCTGATGTTTTCGCCTCTCGCATAGGTCTGAACATTGGTGCGCATAAGGAGGCTGCGGAACATCTCTTGAGCGCGCTGTCCATGCAAGAGGCAACTGGGGAGAAGAGCAAACAGTTGTTGCAGACGCTCCGCCGAGCTCTCCTCGCTCTGGTACAATTCTTTTCACTCGAATATAAGGCGCATGGTATTGATGCTTTCTATTAGGATCGCAAGGATCTTGCAGATCTCACGAACGGGAACCCTAATCTGGACGTTTTCCGTGCAGAGGGCTTTGAGTTCTAACGGAAGTCGGAAGTCATTGTAGGGGGGATTGCATATCAGTACAACCATTGATGTCATTTTTTTTATGTAGCACTGCGTCAATTGATACCTGCGTCTACAAATGGTCACCTATAGCTTTTATATGATGTCGAGACTCCTTGTATCAATGGTCGCCCGCTTTCCCCTCAGGGCGACGGGTCTTAAACTGTCCCCGCTTGCGCACTTCTTGGATAAGTTCTTCAACATTGCGGCTTGCCGCCTCCAAAGAACCAACACGCTTCCGGCCTATGCTCAAGCTCAGCGCAAGGGAGAGGAAAACTGACAGCGAGAGCCGCCACCCCCACAACCGCGTCAGGTGGCGGCAGCGCTAAGCAGCACTCACCAATGATGGCCCAGTTCCTCGTGCTAGGTATCCGCAGCACCTCGACCTCGACTGCCCACCCACAATGTACGCTCAGCGCTGCCAGCCAAATCCGATACAGCGTGTACGAGCTGCCGCCGCCCTCCCCGCCACCACCACCACCACCACCACTACCGCCGCCGCCGCCGCCGCCGAGGTTGAGCATGCCGGCATCGATGTCGCAGAACGGCACGTCCCGCGTGCGGTCGAATCGCGCGTCGAGCGCCCATGCGCAGCATGGGATCGAGAGGTATCCGGATGCGAGAAGACGCGTCGCGAGCGCAGGCATCCAGGGCGTCAGCTCGTCCGCGTGATTCCCGATCAGGAAGCAGCCCTCGGGCAGGAGGACGTCTAGCTCCAGGTCCAGCCCTGCGCCTGTGCCTGCATCTGAGTCCACATCACCATCACTAATGCTGCTATTTTTGTCACCGTTGTCGTTGGTGTCTTCATAATCTGGGGAGGATGCCCCGGGGTGCCGACGACTGGCACTTGGATGGTATTGCTGCTGCTGCTCTGTCGGGAGGACTACTTCGCCTGTAGGTGGTGGCGTCGGCAGCAGCAGCGTCGGGTCAAGGGCGCGCACGACGAGGCGTGATCGTGTCAAGCGCGGGTAGTGCGCCCAGGATGTGCGCGCGCGCAGGTCGATGCCGTACCCCGCGTAGCCCTCTGAGACGAGGATGTGCGTCAGCAGACCGTTGCCGCAGCCTAGATCAGCGAAGCCGCCTGGAGGGCGGGGCCAGCGGCGCCAGGGTTCCACGTCTGGGGGCGTAGCCCCTTGTGCTTGCGTTGTTGTAGCCGGGACGGCGGCGACAGGGTCGGGAGGGATTGTCTCTGGGCCATAGGTTTCTTTCCAGAGAAGCATGAGGAACGTCGCGATGCCGATGTCCTGGATGCTGCTGCGTTATTAAAAGAGGTCTGGAGTGAGGAGGGAGAGGGGCCAGCATGACACGGACCTCGAAGACGTGTTTGAGCGGGTCTGTCACTTCTCGCCAGTCGTTGATGAGGTGCTTGTGCCGCTCACGCATGACGAGGTAGAGGTCTTGGTATGTCTCACGGGGTACGAGGACATCGTGTGCGACGCGTTTCTTGTATTGCGTGAGCGCCCCCCAGCCGTAGCGGTGCAATGTCTCGAGCAGCGAGAGGCAGGTCCGGTACAAACGTGCTCCGGGGTCGAGTGACGTTCCGGGGAGTGGAACAACCTCGATGCGTAGTACCGCAGGGCTAGAGGAAGTGGGGGGGACGAAGCGAAAGGCGAGGTGCGTCACGGTCGGGTGGTAATACGGGAGTGCGCCATCCGACGGAAAGATAGGTGTGAGCACGAGCACGCTGGGGTGGAGGGACTCTCCGGCATCGGTCGGAGGAGAAGACGCGTAGAGTGTGCAATGCTGCTCGAGTCCGGAGTCGCGCGTTGGGCGACGTGGAAGGAGCCTGCGGTGTATATTTCGGACAGGCCGTAGACCTCGGAGAGCAGGGACGAGGTCGGGGAACCCCAGGAGAGAGTCTTCTATGACTTGAGCACGCAAGATGAGCGTCGAGTTGTATTCTGGATGATGAATGAGTTGGGAGACGGCAGATTCGAACTGGAGGGGATCATTAGCGACGCGAGGTGGACGAACTGCAACGCATCACTTGAACGTACGAAAGCGGCAGGGAAGTCTGCAGGGCAAGTAATGATTGATGTCCATGTAACGTTCGCACTGCCGTCAAGTCGAGCGGGATTGATGTCGGTCGCGCTGGCATGACATGGAGACGGATTAAACCGTGGGCGGGCGATAGCCATCGCTGAACTGCAGGTTCAGTTTTCTAGCCTTGTAGTCCGTACCCAAAAATCTGTGTTGGCCTCATTGGGGATCGTCTTGAGGCTTTCCAACCCCAAGATGCCGCAGCCCGCACGTAGCAGTACAGCCCAGATGGGAGGCTTTTACGCTTGACGCAATTGGATAAGCTAGATAAGCGTAGCAGAGACGGGTATTCTACACTCCATGTCGCTCGCTGAGCTCAGGTCCTGGGGAGCGTCATGTCTCCACAGGAGAGGAGCTCATTTCCTTTTCTCAAAAGTCCCAAGATGTCTGGGATGTTCAGTACACTATTTCCGAATCTCATTCATGCCATTCGCCTGGTTGGTTCGGAGATTCCGGTTTTCAATACCGCGGACATCATTGACAGACTATGGGTCAGGGGCATTGTCACGCTCAGTCCTGGCTTCCAATCCCTCCGTCGCAAACCTCGTTCCTGACACCAACGAAGCCTTCCAGTGCTCAATCCTCGGATTCATCCTTAACAATTGTGGCGCAGAATTCATGAAACATCGCGTTGGCAACACCCTTCGTACAGTGCAAGCGTACCACAACCTCAAGCAGAGTCATCTACTAAGTACCAGGAGATGGATGCAGCAGAAAGATGGGGTGGCGGAGCAAAGCGATGTCGCCTTGACACCGAAAGAACAGAGGTGGATTGTGTATGTAGATCTTTGACTTCTTGTCCTTATTGTTGTGCCTATCGAGGTGGATGATATCAAAGAAAAAGGGTTGTGAATCGGTGGTCGCTACTATGTTGCAATAAGATGACCGAGACCGACGGAGGCGGGCGTGGACACACAGCCCGGGCCGGAAGCCACTGTCATTTGTTTTGTTCGGCCTTGAAATACGCAAACGCGAGCAAAAGTCGATGTATGATGACACACCATGTCCTCCCCAACTGATTCCTTTCTTTCTGCCAAGCGTCCAAGGATATGCAAAAACAAATCTGGCAATGAGATAGAAACCTACGAGAGCCCCGACTTGTGGTTTGACGATGGCAACATCATCATCCGCACTGTCCTGAGCGAGGACAAGGCTTACACCGTCTACAAAGTCCACAAGTCCATCCTCGCTTTACATTCCACAGTTTTCAGCGACCTATTTGACGGACCACAGTCAGCATTTGATGTTGCCTCGGATCAATACGACGGGTTACCCGTGATAGAGCTTCCTGACCTCCCATCAGAGGTGAATGACTTTTTGAAGGCGCTGTATTTCCCGGCGTGAGCTGTCTCCCACTTCTGGGTTGAACACATGTAGTGACTAGCTAGACTCGCAGGGAGACTCATCGTCACCGACCAATTTCCTCGCCCTTCTTCGAGGGTATTTGGAAAGGCTTCCCGTTTAAATACGTCGGGATCCTTCATCTTGCAATGAAGTACGATGTCGCGCCCCTTCATGAGCAGATGCTCGACGTTTTGAGACATGCATGGCCGCAATACCTATTCGATTGGGACTACCTACAAAAGCGCACGGAAGATTTAGAAATGGCTTACCTGCGCAGGGAGTGCTTCGATCTGTCCTTTGCACATCCGGAACCAGGCATGTCTAATCTGTCATCTACCTACCACGTGCATAGTTCTGACGGGTAGGTAGCTAGAGCCATTCGCCTCGCCATGGAGTACAACGTACTCGACATTCTTCCCGTCGTATTTTATGACCTAGTGCGTGTGCACGAGGTGATACCACCCAACCCACACGAACGATTCCGTCGCGCGGACCTCTCCGTCTTAGAGGCAGAGGACCTCCGCCGGCTGACGCAAGGGCGTGGCGCTCTGCGAGGCAAATTCCTCGACGGGATCACCAATCTACTCGTCGTCCTCCCTCACGACGATTGCAAGCGTGTTCCCGTCTCAGGAAAGCCATCGCCCTGCCACGCAGGCCTCAGGAAATGGTGGGACGCACAGCTTGGGGCTGTGTCGGGTCCGAGCGTCGCAGATCCTATCGGCTGGCTACGGGAGAAAATAGACCTCTGCGACGACATACCCCATGACGAGGTATGCGCTGGTTGTACAAGGGTCGTCAAGAAGTATCTTCATACCGTGAGAGAAGATCTATGGGCCAGTCTTCCGGACTTCTTTGGGCTTGTGAGCGCATTCAGCCCTCGATTCTCTTGGTACTGACCACTTTGACTAGAAGGGATTGCTCTCGCCTCACTGGGGTAGAGAACCAGAACCCAGATTGTGGTTTTAAGTTCAAATATTGACATCTGTCGAGTTTCACCTATGCACATCTCGAGAGGGTTGGCATTCAACCTCTCAGAGAATTGTGTGTTCCCTATAAAGCGTATCAGACTATTCCCTTCTGTCGACATGCCAGTGGCCACATGCGTCTCTCACAGTTGGGTTTTTGCTTGGTGCTGATTATATCATCCCTCAAATTCTGTTGCTGATTGTTCCTTGTAGTGGAGTTTCAGATCAGCTTCTCCTCGCCAGTCTCGGTTGTCCAACCTAAAAACAGCCAATAGAACTTTGGGAGATGCAGAGGAGAATGCTGCAAATTGTTTTGTGATACTCACCATTGACATTGTCTCTCGGTGATGCCTCTGCGCACCACAAGTTCTCCGAAGTGGTCGTGACCCTCGGTGTTTCATTTACTTGGTCATGTGCGAGTTCTCTGCAGCGCATGCTTTATGTGGTCACATGTGTTCATTCTGTAGTGCG
>QLOT01016692.1:0-12139 GCA_003313875.1 Russula aff. compacta | reverse complement strand
ATCGATGCCCAGGCACCGACCGTTGAGCGGCTTTGACGCCCTCGATTGAATCAGTTCTTCATCCATCTCTTGTCGTACATCTCTCTCAAAGCCCCTTATTCGTCAATCGCTTTGTTTCACGTCCCACTGTATGGTCACATACATTCCCAGTAATATACACAGGTTTGATTGCTGCATCCCTTTCTCGGGCCAAGTATCTCATCTAGATACATCGGCAAACACACATTCCCCCCATTCCATCACCTCGCCATGATCAGTCACGCCCTGCACGTAGAATCGTATATTCCTCAAGCCCTTGATGCTATCTGGCAGCACGTCCCAATCCACGTAAAAGCGATTCGCGCGCCCATCGAGGCCCGTGGTGCCTATAAACGTGGCCTGGGTGGGGCCGCCAAGCGCAGCTCCCGCATATACGTTGAAATACATGCACGACGGAAACGCGTGGTCCGAGTTGTCGAGGCTCCACAATGGCGTTGGGCTATCGACTGCGGGGACAGAGGCTGGGAGGGAGATTGGGGGAAACACCGCGGCAATTTCCCACGTTAGCACGCCTGATTTGTGATCTTTGTTGTGCTGGAAGCCCGCCCAGAGGATGCGCGGAGAAGCGAGAGAGAGATGGGGAGAGGGCGTCGGAGGGGCTGAGTAGACGGCGAGCTGGCCCAGGAGGATGGAGAATTGGACTTCCTTCGATGTATCCTCTGTCGTGAACCCCACCACGAGACCGGCGGTGAGAGGCGCATCCTTTTGCTTCTCGGAGAGCGAAAATGTTAGTATCTGGCGTGTCCAACCACCTGTAAGATCCTCCGCTGCAGATGTGGCCGAAACCTCCGGTGTGGGTACAGGACACTTGATAGAAAGCCCAATGTCAACGTCAACCGGGGGCTCGGTAGCAAGAAGGGCCTTAAATATGACGTGCGCCGTGTACCGGACGAACGGAGTGACACTAAGAGATTGGATAGGTAACCACACGCAGCGGAAAATCGCATCCTCTGCATCAGAGCCCGTGGCATTGAAGGTAACGCGGAGGCTATTTCCCCCCAACCATGCATCGTCGAAGTAGAGGGTAGACGATGCATCTGGGACTGGCTCCGTGGTTCCTTCCCTCTCCTCCCACTGCACTTCTGGCCGCGGCCAAAGTTTGTCGCCAAGCGCACTCTGCTTGTCGATATCGGTCCAACCGTCCTCGCTGCGCGGCATCACCGCTGTGCCATTGACGAACCATGTAAATCCGATACCTGGAGAAAATGAAGTACAGAACGGGAAAAGAGCAGGGTCTGGCGGCGGCTGAGTCGCAAAGAAATCTCTGAATGGGCGAAAACGCCCATGAAGGCAGTCGGGCTCCTCGTTGTGGCGTTTCGTCATCGGCGGTACGGTCACATCCTCACTGGAAATGGCAGGGCCAATCCACAAACGCCGCTCGACCTCCCACCACACACCCCAACTGAAGTCCTGCTTGTCCTGGATCGTTTCCCAGGTCCATCCCGGACCGAACAGTGCGACGCTTAACCCCAGCGAGACGGGGTCTATGTGTTCGATTGCGCGGTAGGAGCCAAAGCCACCGCCACCGTGACTACCACGGCCCCAAACGTCGACGCCAGTATAAATGTCCCGTAGGGTTTTCGGCACACCAGAGCCAGACTGCGTTGATATCAATGATGGATCTAGGTTCAGGAAGAACTGGGTGGTGAGGTATGGATATGCAGGAGGCCACTGAAGTCGAGTCCATTAAGTACAGATGTATCGCTCTACGAGTTCTGACACTCACAGTGTAATTAGTGAAAAATCCCGTAGATGGTAGGAAGAACGGCAAGTTATAATTGTTCAAACGGTCTTGCCACCGGACTTGGCCGTTGAAAACCACACTATCGTACCTAAAGAATGATTAATCAATAATATGTCCCGAGGCATTGTGACTCACCAAATGGCCTCCGCATGGGGGCCCACTTTGGCTTTCAGTTCGGCCTGGAGAAGTGAGATCCATGCGGTAAGTGCGCGGGCTTGGCCAATTCCACCATCAGCGCGAAGGTGCCACTCGAAATTTAGCAGATAACCATCAAACCCTCGTTGATGTGCTATATATGCAAGCAAGCGGGCATAATGGGGCGAGACGGGAACTGCACATTTCTCAACAGAAGGGGGAGTTGCAGGCCCGGTCTTCGAGGCAGGTAATCTACCAAAAAGCAATCGGAGACCATCCGGTTCGCTCTCGGAATGCTCGAATATCCTAGGTGAGATATGTGAGTATTACCCCATCAAGCAGATATGGCATACAAAGTTCCCAATATCTTGACGCCTTGCCGATGAGCAGACGAGATCCAACCTGAAGGGGGAATCGTAACCCGACGATGAGAGAAGCTGAAATAACAACAATCAGACAGGGAAGCTTCACTAGATACGAGTGAATATACTAGATAAATGTATCGCATAATGACCAGAAATTGAAGGTATATGTAGTCTCTTCCGGTTTCTCTGAGTAACCCCCCTGCCATGATGGGGATAGAGGACGTAAGTTGGGGATGTGTAACAAAGACGTTGAGTGAATACTTTGAAATCATGGCAGACCTTCGCTCAAGTACTTTGTAAATAAATCACAAACTAGAAGGCCATAGATGTACCAAAAGTCTCCCTCGCGGTGAAGGTGCTACAGGTTGACGGCGAGGGAGATAAGGAATGACCCGATGGGTGACTAGTGATGCGGTATCGGACCAGGTATCCAGCTCTGCGAGAGAGTCGAAGAAAAGGTGAGCATCTCTAGCTAATAGAGAATGTCCTTTTCCCGGTAATGGCATGCTCGTGCTGTGCAGAGTAGTCTTGGCTTGGCCTTTACATCACATCAGGTCAGAGGACGCTATCACCGTGGGAATTTTGAATTTGTTCTTCTCACACCCAAAGGTGGCGCGGCGACTTGGCGACTTGGTTGTTCCGCTCTTGCGTTGGTGTAGTCAGTCAGTGCTTTCCATTTACCATGGATGGTAGCTTGGCCTCAGCACGACAACCCCATCAACTCCCTGCCAGTGTCGGGGGCATCACTCACGACTCCGTTACTTCTGCTCCCACCCAACGTGTGCCCGACCCTCCAACCGAAGCCCAACCTGACGAGTCGAGTCCGAAGCCAGAGTTGTCAAGTAGTGAAGTTGTCCAGACAACTGCTGATATTCTTCAAGTACTGCAAAAACTTCAAGCTCAGCAATCTGCCTCACCGCCAAGCCCTCAAACTGCCTCCTTCGTCCCAAAGCCAGAGGTTCAACCTCAGTCCGTTTCTGTTCTCCCAAAGGAGGAACCTCAACCCGCCACCGCTACTGTTCCGGAAGAGCCGGTTTCTGAATGGGATGCACTTCGAGCTAGTTTGCGCGAAAACCCCTACGACATTGAGGGATGGAACAAGCTCGTGCGGCTTGCTGAAGACTTTGGAGACCTGGAAAAGATCAAAGATGCATACGAAAGCCTCCTTAAGATGTATCCGAATACCGTGCGCAACCTGCAATCGGTCGTAAACCATGTTCTGACATGATCGCGCCCAGTGGTCTGCCCAAATAGCTTATCTCAACCACTTTCTCGTACCAGGCCATTTTAAGTTCGCCGAAGACAACCTTTTCACGCGATTTCTAAGGACGTCTCCTGCCGTAGAACTCTGGAAGTTTTACTTGACATATATCCGGTATGCTGTGATTACACGACTGATACCATTTGACCACTGAAGAACCGCAAATCAGACGGATCAACGTCGATCCCTCCACGCGAGACATTGTTCGCAAGGCGTATGAGTTCGCACTCAATCACGTGGGTCAAGACAAAGATAGCGGTGAGATCTGGTCGGACTACATCCAGTTCTTGCGATCCGGTGAGGTGTGTTATGATCGTCTACTAAGCTTCTTCGAAACCCAGAATTGGAGTTCTGTGTCATGTCACTCCTACTTGACCTTGAATTCATCTTGCTTCGCCACCCTCACTGTCTTTGAGAGTGACCCAGCGCTTGTGCGTGTGATGGACTTGCAACCCATGTTTCTATTCGTCTTGCCACTGCCTGCTAGATATTCCGATCGGAGCCAACTCTCCTTCATGGAGCAGATACTCATACTGACTGCAATTCCAGACGAACTCAACATGGGAAGAGCAGCAGAAGATGGATGCCCTACGAAAGGTATATCACCGTGCTGTCCAAATCCCCCTCGAAAACGTCGAAAGCCTTTGGTCAGAGCTAGAAACATTCGAGAACAACCTCAACCGGATCACGGCAAGTACCATCCATTCTTATGGACGTGAGTGCCACTAACCCGCACACATATATCAGGCGAAAAAGTTTTTGAGTGACCTCTCGCCTTCATATATGCAAGCGCGGACGGTCCTACGCCAACTTCAGCGACACCTAGGTCCTCTTTTCCCTCCTCCGCCGCCGTCCTCTCCATCTCGTCCCTACCTCTACCTCCCCCCCAAGCCAACATTCAACGCCGCAGAACGCGCACTGGTTGGTGCATGGAAAAGCTATCTACGTTGGGAAGAGAACAACCCCTTGGAAATCGAAGAACAGGATCGCAATACATTTGTTACACGCGTGCAGGGCGTATATCGTAAGGCAGTCATCCGCATGCGTTTCTTCGGTGAGATTTGGTAAGCCGAGATTGTGTGAGGTATCCGCCCAAAACTGAGGTGTTCCATTAGGTATATGGCGTATGTTTGGACTAATAGCATTGGTAAGACGGAGGAGGCAATAAATCTTTTGAAAGCAGGAATCGAAGCAAACCCAATGAGGCAAGCAGTCCTACTCACAAGCCAGACTGCCACATCTTATTAATGCATCTTCGATTACCAGCTTCCTCCTAAATTTCGCCTGTGCAGAGGCCCTGGAACTTCAAGGAAATTTTGAAGAAGTACATAAGGTCTTTGAACGGTTTCTTGAGGCGCTTCGTCGCGATCTTGATGCGCACGAGGCCCGAATCGTGCCGTCTACAACGTCGTCGACGATGTCAACGGGCGCTACGGAGGTATCCGGTTCGCAGGGAACCGAAGTTATCCCTCTGAATGCGTCGTTTACGACGCAGACGGATGATAGGCCACCCCAGAGCAAAGAACTCTCCGAAAAACGCCAAGAGTATGGCCTTGCGTGGACAGTGTACATGCGTTTTACTCGCCGCGCGGAGGGGCTCAAGTCAGCGCGAGGAGTATTTGCCCAGGCAAGAAGAGACAAGTGGACACCCTGGGAAGTTTATGAATCTGCAGGTACGTGTTCGTGTTTAGACATCTTGTAGTAACAAGGTCCAATGCCGATTCTTCAGCGATCGCGGAGTACCACCTAACAAAGGATGTTCGTACCCCCACTCGGATCTTTGAGAAAGCCCTCGAAACTTTCAGCGACGAAGTGGACCTCGTAGCACACTATCTAGGTTTCCTGTTATCGATAAACGATGAAAACAGTGAGTTGCTAGTTGAACAAGGCCATCGATTGTTCTCTTATACTCTCTAGATGCCCGTGCACTTTTCGAGCGCGTCATCAGCACTTTTCCTCCTGATCGTGCGCGACCTCTGTGGGAACGCTGGGCTCGCCACGAGTATCAATATGGTGACCTTGCCGCAGCGCAGAAATTGGAAAAACGAATGGCCGAGGCCTATCCCAACGGTAAGGATATATCGCACTCTAACTTACCAGATTTAATTCCCGGCTAGACCCTCCGATCAAGCGTTTTGCCCAACGCCATACGTACCATTCCACGGATGCGATCGCAGCGCGCGATCTGGGCGTTGCGATCGTGCGGCAGAGTAGTGGCACTACCAGTTCTAGCAGTTCGAGCAACTCGCTCGGACGCACCGACACCCAAACATCGTTCCTAACGAGTGGGGGCACACCACCCACACAAGCGACAACGGCCCCCCCGGTGCAGCATGTCAAACGGCCTCCCTCTCCGGACCACAAGCGGAGAGACTCTGATTCACACGGGCCAACGCAGTATAAGAGGGCGAGAGCCGCTTCCCCACCCGGACGCGACCGCGATCGATGGGACGGCCATGGTGGTGGCGGCGGCGGCCGTAAGAGGTATAATAGCCCAAGCTGGGATCGTGATCGTGACCGTGATGCACCACCGCCGCGCCGAGGAAAAGACCAGCAGCAGGAAGAAGAGAAGACTGTCAACGTACCCTCAGTCATTTCATGGTTCATTGGCACGTTACCAGGGCCGAGCGCGTTCGATGGTCGGTAGCATTCATCCGACGTTTCGCACTTTTTTTTTTTATTGAAGTTATTTGGGGGCCTGACAACGACGATTTCTCAGGGCCTGTGTTCCGTACTGATGACTTGATGCAAGTGTTCCGCGGGGCTGTTATTCCGAGCGTGACCGGTCGCTCGCGGAGTCCTCCTCCACCTCCGCCCAGAGCTGGTGAGCAACCAAACTTTTTTTTTTGCATGGTCCTTAGAACTGACCATGCAAATCAGGTGGGGGTGGGAGACCCCCGCCGGATTATGGCCCATATCAGGGTCCGGGAGGTGGGCGACGACGATATTAATTATGAGCTGGGCATGACGATCGTTGCCTTCCCTCTTCTCATATTGTTTATGAATAGCCTCGTGAGAATGTCACGTCACTTCAAACGTCTAGCTAAAGTAAAATATAGCTATACTTTTGCATCCATGTGAATGACCGGTGCCTCCTCATGTCCGGTGGCAAGACAGCAAGGGTAATAATGAATTGGTTAAGAGTGGAGACTTGGACGCATACATTAAAAGCCTGAGAATACTGGCGGCTCTAGGAAAAATACATGGGTAGAAGAGGAACGAACTAAATGGACGGAGAAAATAAGAATTATCAACGATGTCGTCCCTAGCTAACGTTGGAATATACCCTCCCACCACCCCTACGGCGGCTGAATGATTATACAATTCAGCGGGCGTACGGGTGGTAGGCGTGCTGTCCGCGGTGCCCTGCTCTCTGTGGGCCCAGCGGGGGCTGTCCCTGTGCAGCCCGTGGACCCCGAGGCACATTGGGTCCAGGCCCGCCAGCAGCGGCGGGGCCAGTTGGTGGGCTTCCACGGCCCATGCCAATGCGAGGGTCAGAAGGTACACCCATGCCTCCGCGAACCATAGGTCCACCGCCCATCATACTCGGGCCACCGCCATTCATCATTGGTCCCATCCCGCCGCCGCCCATCATCGCGCCACCTGTATTCATGCCATTCATTGCAGCCATGCCGCCCATCTGAGCAAACATGCGCGTATACAGCGCAGCTAACGCCTGTGCATCGAACGGGGTATTCCCGGTCATACCTTGCATGTTGGGCATGGGAGTACTTTGGTTGAAATTCGCGTTGGTGTAGCCCGCCCCGCGACCTGTACCACTGCTAGTGGTATTGCTGTCAAAGTGATCACGTTGGGAGCGAGGCTGAGCGAGCTTGACATCGATCTATCACAACACAATGAGGAAAGTAAACACGAAGCCAGGATGACGATGGAACACACCAGCTTCCCATCAATCTCAAGATTCCCAAAACCAAGGAAAGGGGTGACATCAGTGTCCTCGAAGGAGACGAAGCCAAATCCCTTGCTGCGACCGGTCTCGCGATCAAGCATGACCGTCGAATCGACAACTTTACCGAACTGCGAGAAAAATTCGCGCATAGACTCAGAAGTAACACTCCCTGCGAGGCCACCGATGAAGAGTTTCGTGGCGCGCTGATGCTCCTGACGAGGAATAGCTCGCTTGGGGTCGATCTATTGAAAGGCGAGTAAGGGCTATATGATTGATGCCTTGCACAATAGACCGAACGCACAATCTTTCCATCTAGAAAGTGTTCGCGCACCATAACCGCGTTGACGGACGCCGGATCATCAAAAGTGAGGAACGCGAAACATCTTGAGCGACCAGTAGAGTCCCGCATAATGGTGCAGGCGTCTACTTTGCCAAATTGGGTGAAGTATTTTCTGAGAGATTCTGGTGTAACAAACTAATTTAGTGCTACCACTACGGGAGACAGTGCACAACCGAGTACCGTCTGTAGTATCCCAATTCAGTCCCCCAATGAACATTTTGCTGAATGTTTGAGTTATTCAGAGCACAATCGTGGTGTAGTGGTGACGGCAAGGGACGACGAAGGGACCATTGTCGATGGATGGGGAAAATGTAGAGATAGTTATTAGCATCAGTAGCCTAAACATGAAGCCATGGCAAGGGAGAGGATATAGAACGACTGTACTGCGGATACGCTGTTTTTGTGCTAGCCTAGCTTAGACGGCTTATGCTAGTTCGACGGAAGAGCTAGTCGTAGCCTAGGGACAGATGGTCATGCATAGGCGCTAAGCGACATCTAATCGCGTTAGGCTACGACTGGTGGGACCCAGCCCCATGCCCGTCATACAGTAGTCCGCCGACAGCTACCCAACCGCAGATAGACCTGCGTGGAATATCAGTGGAAAGATGGTGAGCTTCACTCACCCTTCATCCTTCATTTCCGAAGGTCGAACGGACCGTTCTTCTACCACTACACCATGGTAGGTGCTGCGGCTCGGTCCGCGGTCATCATTGTTTGATTCTTGATACGTTGGAATTTGTTGCAGTACGTTAGTAGCTGGTGACGGTGCAGGACGCTCCGCAGCTGTAGGCTGAGGTTCACTCCAAGAAGCTATAGGAGTAGGAGAGGTGGGTGCCGGCACTTTTGGAGGACCTGCAACAACATTTTTCACCACAGGCTCTGTGGTTGGAATTGGAGAATGATGTTCGGGGGAAAAGGAATTTTTCAGAGGCTCAGCGTGAGCATTTTCGGTTGCTGGATCGAGGCTCAAGTCCTCAGTGCCATAGAGATCTACGCAAAAAGTAAAAATTGATACAAGAGATAGACGAGGGTTACAATGTATTTACCACCATAGAGATCAGCGTCAAGCTCAGACATGGCAGGAGTGTGAGTGGTGGTACAGGAGAAAGGGAGAATGGAGCGCCACCAACACTGCCAGTTCCGGCATTTCACCGTGAAACGGATTCCCACGCCTCCTTAGTCACCCTTCACGCTTTTGTGCGTGTCTCAACACTTGCCCCGGCACTCGCCTGCAAATGCAAATCGGGCGTTCAATTGCCACCTTTAATTGCAAGGGCGCCAACACGAGCTCCATCTTGTCTTCTTCACACATCTTTTGGCGCCTTCAATCACGGCGTCTTCCAAACTAGTCCTCTAAGGGAGGGCATCATACGCACTCACAATACTACATGGCGCTAAACCCGCCATTTTTTCTCATGCGGTGGACTACGACCTACGGACTTTCCCTAAAACCTAACAAGTATCTCATAATTTGCAGAGATGCCTGTGCAGATGAACGGCATCATCACTCAGCCACCAACTTCAAAATGAGCGCTGACTTACTACAGGTGCGAATTGTGGTACCCTGAGCACGTCACAGTCGTCAGTAGGCCCTGAGATACCGTACCACAGCTTGGTGACACTACTTACATGTGTCCCGCAAGTGAGATCTCAACATAGGTCAATCCGCGCTCAGACTGTATGTTCCCGAGCGACCCAACGCCTTCAACAATGAACGAGTCATCCATAATTGGTGTCTGAAACCCTTGCTTTCCCGCCCCTGAGAAGCAGATATCAATTAATAAGGCCATTACCAAAGAATGGCACTGCCTGATGACGCTTACAGGTCATGCTAATGGGGAAATTCAGTACGATCCCAGTCGCAGACAAAATTGACACTCACTTCTGGAGAACAATGCGCGCACCTTCGGCGATCAAAATGAAATCTCCCAAACCGTGGACAATTACCGAGCGCTTGCTCTTCTCGATAACATTCGGAAGCACTGTGAATGCCGGTGGGAGACTAGCATCGCCGTCTGGGAAAACATTGGTATCAGAGCACTCCACCCAGTCGACATCAGCAGGTGCGTGGAGTGCTGCCTTGACGTCCGCACGATCGAAGTAGAGCGGGGAAACCTGAACCTGAGCGAATGATCCCCTGGCAGCACATAGCTCAACTTATCAAGATCAAATAAGAACTTGGGAGACACAGCTTACGGGAAGCCTAGCACGTCCCATGGGATGGGTTGCTGTAAAACTCCATCAGGTCGTCGTGAAACACTAACTACAGCAGGACACTCACCATATCAAAGATACGATAAATATTAAAAGCAGGGTTTACTTGCAGTGCTGCATCGAAGATCTCATCCCAAACATCGCAACCCGGGTCCACTTCCGCTGATTGACCAGGCAGCGGAAGCAGTCCCCCAGGTGGGTATTTAACATGCTTCTTCATGTAGCCTGAATAATTGCACGCCGCTGCCACTGAATCCAAATGCGCGAGGAATGTATGGCTGTACACAAGTTAGCTGAAATAGAATAGAATAAGTAAGAATGACCAACTTGAAGGCAAACACATGTTCATATTTATGTACAAAGTCCACAGCCGGGATCTGGCTTTGAACAACGTACCAGCCAAGTACAGCTGTATTCAAGCTGAGAATGAGCGGGACTCCGAGTCGAGACTCAAAAGAAGCTTACGATCATTGATCCAGATTCCCTGTAGATCTAGGTCAAGTGTTGCCCTTGTCGTATGCTCATATATGAAATTCGCGATGTCTTGGTCCATCCTGAGTGCAAGCACTACGATGTAGGATAATACTTACAAGGTACATACATTCCTGCATACTGATTGATCGTCAAAGCTGATTGAGTCACAGTAGGAGACTTGTACTCACACTTTCGCCGGATAGATAGAATTTCTTTCCCTTAAGTTCTGAGAAAATATGTAAGAACTGTTGCAAAAACCCGACGAGTTGTGCGGCTACATCGTTCTCGTCCTGTCATTATCCTGAATGTGAATACCACCTCATGGCGTTATGCCAACACGAAGACGACATACCTTCACGTTTGGTACACCTTGGGAAAAGCCGGTGCCAACAGGTTGTTCGACGTACAAGATACTGGAAAGGTTGGTCCAGCTCCATTCATTCTGTGTCGGTAAAGCCTGGCCTGGTTTCCAGGTGAATGGCTAACGCTGTGTCAGGTGTCGCACTCGAGAATTGAGTTTTGATAGCCTACGCCGTTCTCTTGGAAGGAACCTTTCAGCGATGAGCAACCTGGACCCCCATTCGTCCTAAAAATGCGATTAATTTTAACTTCATGCCCTGTAAAGTCCATAACAGGCTGTCCAGCATACCAAAAAATGAGGTCGTCCATACTTCCCTCTGGACCTGGAGGGAAGAACCAGAAGAACAACTGAGAAAAAATGAGTGAGACAAACACGACACGGGCTCGAAAAAAGGGTTTCTACAAAGACCACACCTTTCTCGTCTCGTTCGCCGCTGAGCTGATGGGAATCAGGCCCGACCACGATGGCCCGACGTCAAAGTTGACCAGAGGGATCGTCGTACCGTCCACGTAAAATTCTTTAGAGATCATCAGCGGGACTACGCGGAGCACTTTTTTTTGGCTCTAGCGTACGCACTAGCAGCTTTTGGATTCGAGAATGTGATGTTTTTCACCCTTGGCGGCGTTGGCGTGCCCGCGCTACGACGTACGTTGCCCTCGTCAGGCCGGCCGCGGGCAGAAGAAAATCTCCAGCGGTTAGCATTCGGAGACCTCACGGGGGTGTCGCGAGCCGCGGCACACGCCAGAAACAATATACCACAAAGCGAACTGAGTAGAGCGAGCGGACTGCTGCTAAGACGCGTCATGGTTGGTTGGTGGAGTGGCTACACCGATTTCCCCCCGCTTTGTTTTTATGCGTCAAAGAGTCGTGCCACGAGCGTGAGATACTTGGGTGATTTTTGGAAAAAGGAGAACCAGTTGCATATCGAGGACCACATGAAGACGTTCAAAGAGTTTTCGATGGGGTCCCCTGTGCAGCGTCGTAATGTTAGTCATTCGAATCAATCGTAGAAGTAACTCTTGACAAAGAAGTCGCCGACGTCCGGCGAAGCAGTAGTCTAGCCCACGGCCGAGTCACCGCTACAACGTGTCACGGTAGGATAACATGCTTTTACCCCTCGCCGCTCAGCAACGAGGTTAGTCGGGCCTCTATTATCATTGTTTAGGGTCCCATAGAGTAGCCATTCCAGGGATATGATACTAAAGGCCAACCGAACTTGAAACGCGTCAGATACGAAGCGTGTTGTTCGGAAACGCGAGCTTCCAGTCAAGAAGAACCTTGGCCGGGCCAACGGGG
>QLOT01016688.1:0-17394 GCA_003313875.1 Russula aff. compacta | reverse complement strand
TTTTTTTTTTTTTTTTTTTTTGGAAAGCGCTATATCTCATTGCTTTACGTACGTAAAACTCAACATGTGCCACGTAGCAAGTGAAGTAGTATCAGCCCTACGTAACGCGCTGGAGCCAAGACGGACAAGTCCGGCCTGGGGGCGAGGAGGAAAATGCTTCGCACACCCCGTTGCGGGGTAGTGTGGGACTCCGGCTAGGTACCGTTTCTTACAGATACGAGCTTCTACCCACTAAAAACCTCTCACCCTATTTGGTGGATGAACGCTTAAGTGTATTCCTGGCGTATGTTGGTGCCCCATGTGGCTTCGACAAGTTGCGTGAACGCTGGTTCTCTTTGGATCTTGATGGCTGTGATTTTATCTGTGGTGAATCGATCCATTATTGTCTTCTTCCATCTCTGTTTGATCTGCTCCTCTGTGTGTCGTTTCTTTTGGATAACTCTCTCGCACCTTATCACCCAGATCAGGTGGCTTGCCTCTGTTATCGTAATTTGGAGAAGTTTTGTCTTGCCGCGGTCCCGTAGCGAGGGTGTTCTATTGTGGTCTTCTTCTGGTGGTTCCTCCGTTTTTGGATGCTGCCTACCCCTAAGGTCGTGCCGATTGAAATCTCTGGCCAGGTCTCTGGACCGTGGAGCCATTGTGTTCTGGCTGCGTCCCATATGAGTCGTCGCGCTGCTGTGTCGCAGTCGAGGAGGATCTGTTATTTCGATGACTGCTCCGAAGATTAGCGTGGCGATGGTGGCATGGGTATCAGGTTCAAAAGCATCCATCCCGAACGGCTGCGCGAGTAGTTTTCTTTTGGGTTTGTTCATACGTCTATGTCTTCTGGGGTCACGTCGCATAGAGCAGCCATCGGGTTTGGGAGGTGGACTTTAGGCATTGTTGCGTTAGTGTAGCCCTTCAGAGGGCCTTTGGAGCCGAGGGTACTGGCAGCATTGGTTTCGCCGCGTTCTTCTGCGGCAGCAACTCTTTTTTCATCGACTTTTGGCTTCTTTGTTGCTTGGGTGGAGTCAGTTTCCGCCAGCACCTGCTGGGGCACATTGTTTCCCTTGGTGGTAGCGACGATGAGTTACGCTGGTGTCCCTTGTTGCATCGATGGAGAATGGAGGGGAGGGGGCAGTGGGAGGCTTAAATTGTTGCCATGAGAGGTGATAAGCACATGGTTACTGTTCATTATTATTTGCGTCGAGGGTAGCATTCTCGAGAGGAGGGGCAGGTTCTCCCATTTTTGCGGGGGTGGTTAGATCAATCTCGATGTCTGGGGGGAAGGTGAACCGCTTCGTGGTATGTCTCTCCTCTACTCTTCCTTCTGAGGCACGTCCTTTGGTTGGTCTTTATTATCAGCGTTAATGGGGGTTATTCCTTTCGTGTTTAGACCTAGCCGGCGACTGTCTTCCTCAACGGGATCTCCACTGAGTTGTCCATTTATGGCTAGAACTTTCATTCCCTAGGGGGGCTTTGCGGCAGGTAATGGTGGTGCCCTGTCTTTCCTGCTCCGTGGGGGGGTCTCCTAGCTAAGGGGTGTGTATGAGGGAGTCAAGACCGTCACGGTGCAACCGTTGGAGTAGTCTAGGTTCTCAGCCTTGCAGTGCCTTGTTCTAGAGCTCCCTTACTTTGTCCTGTTTCGTCAGCCCAGGGTTGCTGAGTTGGTGAAGGGATTGGACCGGTCAGTCAGTCTGGTATTTGGTTGTGACTCGCCTGATATTGCAGGTTTCTATTACCTCCCTAGTTGTACATGTAAGGTGCTTTTAATCATAGCTAGGTAGATTTGTTGTATAGCGAGGTAGCAATGTGGCAGGGGCCGTGGTGTTCGGGTTCCAGCAGAACCAACCATGGCCACGTATCGTGGGAAAACCGCTCCTGGTGGTGGTAGCGGTCCACATCACTCAGGTACAGTGATGCTTGCCTCGCACTCGATCACGTGATGTTCCTCATCTCCTCAATGGAGCTGCCTGAGACGCGAGACGCGAGCGCGATTATGGTAGCGGTAACCCCTTTTTGGTTTTAGGCGCCGACAGCAGGATGGCACCACGGACACAATCGCTGATCGCTGATCGCTGAACCCATTACTTAACCTTCATGACAGATACGAGGAGAGAAGGCCTGGCGATGAGCACCGACGCCTCCTCAATTATGGGAGGAAATCATGAAAAGCGTGCATCTATGGAGGGCTCTCAGGAACGTATGCCACCCACTCCAGGTCCGGTTGCCAACCGGGAAGAATACGTTTCTACGCGTCAAAGTCCACCTTCGTTTGCCCAGAGCGAATTTTACACGGTACTGTATATATGAACTATCACACGTCCTGGTGCGCTAATTGAACTCATGCGCTACCGTGTGTCTTCCCCCCCCCTCTAGATTGTACGTCGTCAACGCCGTGAGCGCGGCGGAGATAGTCTCAAGATGAAGGTGTCGCATTCTCGCGTGCCTCAGCTGAATGCTGAGTGGGAGTTCTCGGTGATTGATTACAGATACTATTTCTCCCACCCCGCCTTCGTCCTGATAGAACCTTTTTTCCCCTGTGGTGTAGGGATGGGGTTCTATGCGTTACCTAGATATCTCACTTGAGGATCAGAGGGATGCAGAAAAGAGGCTAGCTGCCCCACGTGAAGTTCTCGGGCACCTCTCAGCCATGTCAGTTTCTGGTAACGACGTGTCTGGGAGCGTTTTCTACGCATTTCCTTTGGTCTTTGCAGCGGCCGGTGAGTTCCCGTGCTTATTTACCTCCGCCTGACAATTCATTTTGCTCCCAGGAATATACTCGCCACTTTGTTTGTTGACGGCTTCCCTACTCCTTTTCGTATTCCGGCCGCTCCTGCTTGAGCTGGCCTCTACCGTCCGCATGAATGGATCGTAGGTCCCCTTGATCAATTCGTGTCAACACTCGGCTCATGCCATCCTCCAGAAACTACATCTATCTTCTGCAATTTTCGGGGAAAATGCTGTCTCTCGTTGGGGCTGCAGCTACTCTTTTGGATGCAGTGGCCACCTCCACCGTCTCTGCGGCCACGGCCAGTGCCTATCTCAGCGCGGAAATCCATTCTCTTCCTATCTCGACAACTTTGTTGACGGTCTTGTTCCTCGTTGCGCTTGGCGTTCTTGCCCTTGCGGGGATCAGAGAAAGTGCCACTGCAACCGCTGCCGTCTTCGTATTCCACGTACGCATCACTTTCTTTGTTTCACATGCCTCGAGCTCTGAGGAAACTGCCTTTAGATGATAGCGATGGCCGCACTCGCTGTTGCAAGCATTGTTCATTGGGCTACCAACGATCCCCATTCTACGATCTTGAAGCAGAATTGGGCTTTACGCCCTGGAACTGCCATCGAGACCGCCAAGGCAATATTTTATGGCGTGTGCGTCGCTTTTCTTGGCGTTACGGGTATGAATTGCGCGTTTCTGTTATCGTAGTCCTATCGTTTACTTTAAAGCGTATAGGTTTCGAATGCACGCCATCCTATATCGAGATTATCCGCCCGAAGGATTACTCTTCGATACTACGAAACCTGATTATCATCTCTGCCCTTCTCAACACTGTGCTGTCTTTCCTTACGTGCGCGTTGCTTCCAGTGAGCACGGTTGTCGACGGCGCGAATGTCTTGTCCGCCCTTGGTAGTCTCACTGGTGGGAGCTGGCTTCGCATTTTGGTATTGATCGATGCGGTTTCCGTCCTTCTCGGTGGCGTGATGACTGGTACAGTCACGACCATTCAATTGCTTGACCGCATGGCCCAGTACGCACCATACACAAATGATGACAAGTGCTTTTTGACAATCGTCCCCTTCTTCTCAGCGACCATATTCTGCCGCGTTGGTTCAGCCTGAGGCTTCCCGTGACAGGCAGCCAACACATCGCGACACTATTTTCCTCAGGATTATCGCTCCTGCTGTATGTTGGCTCGGGGATGAGCATTTCGACCGTCTCATACGTGTTTTCGGTTGCGTTCTTATTCCAGATTTTTCTCGTGAGTCGTGCTAAAATTGAGGTCAGCATTACTTTGGTTGACTGTTGAGCACTGCATCTCAGTTCGTCGTATCCTCGCTTCTTCTCAAACTGAAACGACCCCACTTGTCCCGTCCACCACATTCGGGCATGTTCGCTCTTCTCGTGGCCTTTGTGGTCGCAATCGTGACCTGGGCAGGCAATGTTGCGCTCGCGTACGCACGCGTAGCTTCCCTACCCTTCGGTCCCGTCTCACCCATTTGCATGCACAGCCCCATAGCGCTTGGAGTTTTTTCGGCGTCTTTCCTCGTGGTCCTGGCCGCTTTACTTGTGATAAGTGCACAACCGGCCATCCTGAAACTTGTTCTGTTCTTTTACTCAGCTAGCCCTTTTTCACGATGGGCGATGACCCAGGGTTGGCAGCGCAAGCTCATATCGTGGTACAAGTCCCGTCGGGCCGCACGAGTCTGTGTATGGATTAAAGACGACGATGTGTGTTTGGAAAAAAAAAACACTTCCCCGTGCTGGTGTCCTTATGTGCCCCTCTTCCCCTCTCCAGATTCATGTCATGTTACAAGCACTGCTTTCCGTGCAGAAAAACGTCCCGGATGCTCGAACAGTTATATTTGTTCACGCGTACAGAAATATTGATGCCATACCGAGCGAGCTGCATCCAAATGCCCGCCTCCTCGACGAAGCATTCCCTACAATCACGGTCGAGTGAGTGCGACCATGAACCTAAGTCATCTTTCTGTGTAAATCTGATTCATTTCAGCCTCGCATTTGCCCCGGGCAACTTCGGCCCAGTGGTGAGTCCTTTACTGGTTACTGGTTCGGTAAGCTCGAGGGGGGGCGTACTGATCTGCCAAAAACAGCTCGTAGAGGCGACATCTCACACGCTTGAAGTTCCACGTACTCGGATGTGTCTCATTACACTCGGCTGTAATCACCCTTGGGAGCTGGCTGAATACGGAGGGGCGCGAGTCATTATGTAGGATGATAGAGTGAGAAAATAGAGCTAACACGACGACCGTGGCATTTGGTGACTTGCAGCCCATTAAGGCATGATTTGTTACGTCGTCCTATGCTCCCTGAAGGAGACCTGTGTTCTATTGATCCTGTGAGCAAGCAGGACACCTCTGATAGTCAGTGGCGCGATCATCACCCCATTTGTACTCCCATCTGCGACTCTAGTTGATTTCCTTGAACGTCTTCTATGACCCGAATGAAGTGTCTCCGTGACCACATTGCCATTAGACTTAGGTGGGCGAATTATCTGCCTGCATACGGTATTACTCACACCTAGTGCACAAACCTCCGTATAGCAGTATAATATGTACTAACATACCTTAGATTCAGCGAACGTGTCTTTCTAGAACGGGGCCCCATGGGAAACAGTATCGGCATAATCTTCGGCCATTACGGAAGATGCTGCACGCCACTGATCACTGGTATTGTCCTGGATCACAACTTCCACTATGTATCGCCTTCAAATAGTAGACCTCCTTCATGAAAATGAAGCTGTCAAACCCGGGCCTGCGCTAACCGGCCAAGTCGGTTTGTTAAGATTAACGGTGCATGGCTTCTCTCTACGACGGCGCGGCATGCAAGCCCTCTCTAGAGCTTCTATCTAGTGCGGCTGTATAGGCACGTGCATGAGCTGCTGCCTTCTTTTAGCATGCGCAAAGCGCCTAGAACCCTGCTAGTCCTCGTTTGTCATGGACAGCTGGGCTCCGGGCACGGGCAGCGTTTTCCCCCGGCTTCTTCCCACTGTGCAGCTTCTATCACCGGTAATGCACTGCAGCATCATCATCCCATAAAAAGAGTCTTCGCCTCGGAGAGTTCTCTCTCCGGAATGATCATTTGTGACAGCTAGCCCACGCTAGCCAGCGACTCCTTCCTGTCTGGTCGTCGCCGCCTCCCGGCCCGGAGCCAAGGTCGTCTTCGGCAACCCGTCGTCTGTTAGCCGCGAAGGATTAGAGTTGGTACAACTCCTTTTGTTGGTAATATCTCCCTTCCCTTCGGAATGTGTTCGGCTTCTCACTTTTGTATTCATAATTCATCCGGGTTGTAGAAGCAAACATTGTTCCGGTATGTAAGATCGACGAGATTCCCATGCCTCCTCGCACAGCACTGATCTACTAACCTGTTCTTGGCATGAGGTACGCTTTCACCAACGGACCTAGACCGAGAGTGGCATTTATTATTATGTTGGCTACTTAAAGCTGGGTATCATCACTAGATGAAGACAACTCCCTGGCCCCTCTCCAGCACCAGTCCTAGAGCGATGCATGTTTTCAGGCACATTAGACCCCAGATATTAATGGAACATGGCGACCGGCAAGTAGAAGCGGCTCGCGACTTGCTCGTACGTCGGGGAGGCGAATTAAGTCGACAGAGGTATGATGAAGCACACAGCCACATTGCTCTGTGAGTAAGCATTCTCAACATCTTGATATCATGCTCATAGCTGGTCTCCAGTGCGGAGGATTTCAGACAAACCTTGAATGGAAAGCACTTGCTAGAGCGAATTAAACGGGCGAGGCAATATGACAGAAAGGCTAGCGAAGCCCGGCATATAATCGAGGTCGGTCATATGATAAGACCTCAACTTGAGGAAGGGTCTGATATTGTCGTGCAGGGCATGCTAGTTCCTCGGGATGGGTGCCTCTACAGACCAAATCGTTCGTGATGCTTATCGGGTTCATATCTTGCACTTGTAGGGAAGAAGTAGAGAGGGAGAAAGATGGTTTTCTTGGAATAGCACTGTGACTAGCGATACCCTCTTGATTGTTTTATTGTTGTTTATTCTCGAAATGTGACTGTCCCCCATAGTAGCCTACGAATTTGCATAGACATATACAGATCAAAAAAATCTCGGTCGTGCGTTCATGATACAGCTCCTGCAGGATGTAGAACGAAGATCAGAAGCATGGTTGAAGAAGCAGAACGCGGAATGAGGTTTAAGTGGTAACTAACCTCTGTCTTTTCCGGAAGGTCTTGAGTACAACAAAATGGTGTGCCAGAGGTGAGTGTCCTGTGGGTGAGGATTGCCTAGCCTCGCGAAAACTAATTAAAACCGGTCCAGCCGGTCCGGTCCCGGGGCGCCCGCAGCCCGTCATACCATAACCGCCACGAGCGTCCACTCCACAGCCTCATACTACTCGCTACTCACGGCTAGAATGGCACAAATAGCGCGCCACTACACCTTGGGCATTGTTTCGCGGCTCTTATCTAGCCGAGTGTGCCAACCACGCTCCATAGTAGGTATGGGTGCCAAGTGCCAAGTGCCTGACCTATCAAGCTGTTGATCCGTTCAAACACCTGTTTGGCAGTGCCATCAACATCAAAACTTGTTTACTTGAACATCGGGCAGTCTTTGGTGGTACGTACCAAAGGCGGGAAGACGAGCACGTATGATTTGATTATGGCGCGGTACCTTGGTGACGCGGTCGAGTCACGGCCGAGGTCTGGCTGTGCACCGATCATGTCGAGGACGGCCACCCCCTATCCCTCCCGTTATCCAGGTGTAGTCACAATCACAGGTACTGAGGCGGTGTCTGGGGTGATGGTTATAATCACAGGACTCCGGTCACACACAGCCCCCACTACCGCTACCCGCTACTACTTGGAATTTGACAGCCATTTGACATGCGCGTGGTCCCTGTCGGAATGCGAAGGGGTTTGGTTATCCTCCTTACCATGCCACAATATATTCTCTGTCTAGGAACGCTTCACTGGACGGACGAAACCTAGGGCCAGCAACTGGTGACGCCTTTCACAGATGAATGACACTCCAAAACCCTCCAACTTTCTGATAGCAACTTTCTTCTGATAGCGTGTGTGAATGTGGCTGTGCAGGGTGAGTTGCCATTTCTGCGTCATGATAGCACGTGGACTTGAACCTCAAGAGGCAAGCTCGATCACTGAGACAGGACAGCTTGCAAGCGCAGACGCTGGCACTCTCGGACAGTACACGGCATCTTTCTCCGGTGCCGGAATCGATACTGGCCCTGAAGTGAATCGGGTTCCATTAGCTCCCTAAACCTTTCGTCACGAATAAGCTCCATCATGGTGGTTCCTCGTCCTGGACCCTGACTCAGTTCATAACAGTTGTTATCCTAGCCCAAGGACCAGGGATGTATGGTATTGGGATGGCAACTCATATAAGTCGCATACTTTTCACCCTCTGCCACTCGAATTTCTATTCTCCTACGTGCTCTACTCATGGATCCACTTCACACCTTGAGACCCATGGACCTCGTCCAACACGCCGATGGGCTAATGCAGTACGCCCGGGATCTATATCAAAGGCATCATCCCATCATGAGAGGCGATGATCGTATGTTAGCAGAGGATCGAATGCTCAGGTGAAGACATCCTCCCCCTGTTGTGTGTCAGACTCTCAGTCAGCCCTCTCTTGGTAGCGCGAGGGACTTCAGGCAGGGTATAGAACAGAAGCCATGGCCAGCTCGCGCTCAGCACGCGAGACTGTATTTCGAGCGTGCTCAGATTGCACTGGATACGGTCAAGGTTATTAACATGATGTCGCCTATTTCATCGGAGAACTGATCAGATGATTGACAGAGAGCCGTGGAAACAGCAGTCGAATATCGGAGCCGGAGGCGGTAATTTACGCATGACCTTGGGGCGGGGCGTGATTGTCGAGGCATAGTTTGTTGGATGCCTTACTTTCCAGGATAGATATACCTATAGACTAAGACTAATAGTAAAAGAATTCTGAGCTCAAAAGTACCCAGAAGGCAGACCGGCATCAAGCTACAGTAGCTCGAGTTACGCTGGCTGCGGCTGCGACGAAAAGGGGTTTGTTTGCACTTGGCACTTTGAAGCGGCGCTTCGCGCATCGCTGCACGACTCCGAGTCGAGTTCTTATCGGACACAATCGGCTAGCCGGTCGTCCTGTCCTCACTCACACTACTGCATGTTCACCCTCATATCTGTAAACTGAGAATCGCTATGCTGTCATCTCTCTAAAGGGACGATGACACGACAAAGAATTGTACCAACAAAGCCAAAAAGGAGTTGGAATGGGGCCTGCCGTGCATGAGGATAGCACCTTTCACCACGTTTCAAATGTCTCTCTGCCTTTTATCGCTCCACCAGACTTGGTCGAAGTTGAAAAAATACAAGCAGCCCTACTACCTACTTCACCCTCAACTTTGTCGGCTTTTTTCTCGAAGAAGCCATCTATTTTCTCCCCACACGAGTTGGGTGTGTGTATTTTGATTAGCCGAACTGATGTAAGTCCCCCATCATGCCTTCGCTGAAAATGTACTCCTGCCAAGCTCGTCGTCTTGCAGCATCTCTCAGTCCATCCTTTGCAGCTCCACGTTATCCCCCACTCTGAGCGCGAGCCATCCATCTTTCCCCATCACCCATCCTCTTTCTCCCATTCTATCCAGCAGCTTGGACTCGGAATAGACCGAATAACTCGAATAGTGCTACAACTACTGTACGTACGCGATGTACCACACCCCTGGCTCGTTGATCTCTTGATCACTCCATAACATCATATCACTTACCATCTTTAATCTCATCATAGTTGTTCAACCTTATCACTTGCCTTTTCTCATCATCCCTACTACACTCACCGTTCTGACTATCACGGGCCTTCATAATTTGACTGACTTAACCCCTGGAGCCTACTACCAGGCTCACCTTCAGAGTTGCATTGAGTTCGTCCTATCGCCATTTCCCCCTGTGTGCTCTGCCCTGAGCAGAAGTAGGACCCCCCACCTCCTTCGTGCCACCATCTTTGAATCTAGTACCCTAGTACGCAATATTCCATGTGGATTTTTTCTAGCGTTATTGGTGCAGTAGTCGTAAGGGCCAATCCGATTGCCATTTTGTGCGCCCGAGCAATTTTCCACTTCCATTCCCAGAAACCCGGTGCTGGACCCTTTTTCGACTTCTCAGCGTCCCGTCGATCATTCGGAATGTAGCGGAAAATTGAGCTTTAGTTCATTAATGTATTCGCTACTACGTTGACAGTAGCGAGCCCCTATTCTCCATCAGTGCCACACATCCCTACAAGCACTGTCTGCCCGCTCCCACTGCATCAAAGACAGATTCCGTAAAACAGTGTTTCCTGATTCTCGCTGAGTTTGATTGTTACAGTAACATCGTTTTGGTAGGTGACGAAATCTGTAACGGCACGACATCCTCCCAGTTATCCTAGTACAGTATACAGAGCGCCTCGCTCAACATTCCCATGCAAACATCCCGACTTTTGGTAATCCCAGTATGTTTCAGATGTGGCGCACACTACGTTACTGTTAGTGGCAGTCCCTAGGAATGCCAATGTTTGGGAATTTTGATATTCTCGTTCCCGAAACATGTCGTGGACGCAGCACACTCTAGACATATGACATTTTCTAAAACTGGAACAACGAGTTACACCCGCATTGTTCTCATTAGGGGTACTTGGTGCCGACGCTACGGCTCCATGCTTCAAGCTCATCTGCCTCGGTTGTAGGCAAACTAACTTAGGAATGTGTCTTGCAAACAATTAACCATTCAGTTGTCATCTGAAACCGAAGTGGTTTGTGCCTGGATGGCACAACTGATATTGTTGTGTGCCAGTCCGTGCCCAGTACTGGCATGGCTGAATGCCTTAATGTTGTGAGTTAAATACCTCACCTGGGCTGAAAGCTGAAATGAGCGTTGCTCCTTGTAGTGGCTGCTTTTTCTTGATTCTGAAAAAAAACAACTCAGGCTTGTTCAAGTTTACACCTTTGAATGCAGCAGGGGTCCGCAGGAGCAAATCCCTACAATGCATAAGTGTAAGCGCGCAACGCTATGCGAGATTCTCGGAAACGTGCTAGACATGAGGATGGCAACCGCAGACGCCGGTGCTGGCACGCCCCACGACCGAGTTTCAAGGGCCGTGATCATCAACCCACCATATCTCTCTGCTTGCAAACAACTTCAAGCGCCCCTACAGTGGCTACCCTTTGTAGTGGACGTCATATTTCCGGATGCCGGTGCCAACACCTACTGGCAATATTTAAACGGAGGGGCTCCAACGGGACTGGTATCATTCCACACCCAACAGTCCCTCTAATTCCTTCCCACAAAGCAACTCTCCATCAGCATGCACGTCTTACCTACATCGGAACGAGTGGAGGAGGCAGATATTCTCTTAACGGAGGCCAGCCTGCTCCTGGCAAAATACAAAAACACCATCGACTCGGCGAACTATGTCATGGCAACGGGGCTGTTGGAGATGTGAGTGACATCTTATCTTTCACCGTAGTTGTTCGATTTTGACCACCGCGTCTGAAAGCACGAGAGATTTCCGGGATGGCATAGAGGCGAAGAGCATGTTGCGCCGGCATCAACAGGCACAGGCGTACTACGACAAAGCCCAAGAGACACATCAAACTATTAAGGTTGGTAGCATGGCTTGTCGTTTGTCAATGTTGCGCGATAGGATGCTGACTGAGTTACTTCCTTTGCTCCGCAGCAACTCACCTTAGGCCTGTATTAGCACGGTTTGCCAGTGGGCACCTCTACCCAAGTTCATCTTAGTGACGGGGGGCCTCCAAGCTATGGAATTCCTTCGTCACTCGTAGTGTTTGTTTGATGTCCGTGGACAGTTGTCCACGTGTCCGAGTCCCTTACTGTACGATTTAATCATGGAACACGTATCATACGAGGTGAATGCTGCACGGTATACTGTACATATGTCCTACACTCTGGTTAATAAATACGATAGTCTGGAGAGTCATCGAGCTAATTATGCTGAGCCCAGCTGTCATGCGTCCCGAGCTGGCGCTAGCGTTACTACGCGACCGTTTTTGGCGGGCCCGAGCCAGCTACCCATTGACATGTCTTCAATTCAGTTTCTCTACATCAATTTTGTTTCCCTCGTTTTCGTCTTTCATCGCCTCGTCCTCCACCACCGCCACTGCCACCATCATAGCGAACCATGTTATTGCAGTACATCATGTTTCAAATGCAGGGCCTTTTTTGTACTTCCAAGGGAGGTAGGGATATAACCCCTTTCATGCACGCACTCTTTCTTTTCCTTTAGTCCTCCGCTTTTCTGCTGCCGCTTGACTTTCAGATCGATGAGGCCTTGTTTTGCTATGCATGGAGATATGCGATGTATCGATGGAGAAGGGGTGGTCGACATTCTTGTTGACCAAACAATTATCGTTCGTCTTTCTAGTTGCTCTTCCCCCCTTCTTATGTCCACCTCTTCCTTCCTGCTCTCCCGTCCGCCGTCATCCATCCGAGCATTTTCGTGCATTCATCATGATATTCGGGCCCTTCCTTAGCGCCTACCACTGTCACATGCACAACGATGCATCTTCGCTCCCGCCGTCTTTTGTCCCTTTTGGCCCTCCTTTGCAACTATTCTCAAATGGTTGTCATATCCCTTCATTTGCTCCGACAGCCATCACTGCTTTGATGACGTGTTTCGTGCTGCCCGAAGTCATCTTCGTCTCGTTCTTTATCACCAACGTATCATGTTCTCGGATTGAAATTGCGTAAGAACACCTCGCAGATTTTGACAGCGGGAACCATCTATGCATGGCCACCTCGCTATCCATGGATTCAGTCCTTCGGTGCCGTGTCTCACACTCCACTGTTTCACACCCGTTCCGTCTGTCATATTCTTACTCTACTCTCTCAGTCCCCTTTAGTGTTGCGGGTCCTGCGCGTGAATCACAATATCTTTACCGGATCAAGGCGCTTTCTTCCTGCGTGCCGCTACTCTTGCATGTCACATTCCGCCGCGCTACCATGTCTTGCTGACTTGACGAACATGTCCGTTGGTAAATCACATACCTTGCTAGAATGGTTTACTCTCCATTTTCTCGATATTTACCAGTGTTGACACTATCGATATCCCAGCTGACAGGGCTCGTCGTTGGATGATGAATGGCAATCTAGCTCTACCATTGCATAAATGCTCGTGTACCACTTTACCACTGAAGACATGCCGGTTCACCGCCAGTCCCACCTTCCCCAATATCATGTCCTGTGCGGAATAATGGGACCCCTGCTAATCCCACCCAGCTACAGAGTGCTCACTTGCCAGCCAATGTAAATGTCTCTGGCTTGTCGATCTTTCATTGGCTGGGATGTGACTTGCAACGTGCTACTGCTGTCCGTGACTGGAATGTGTGCCCACGATTAGCATGCGTACCGCCGAGACATGGCTACCGATGCGGTGCACGATAACTTTGGGAGGCAAGGAAGCTATATTTGGCCAATTTTCATCGCTGCAGGGTACGTACTGTACTTGGATATCCGCTCCGCAGATATCCGCAGTCATTTGAAATGGAGCTTCGAACTCAGTGACGTTCCTCATCAGACATGCTTATCAAATTTGTCCCTACAGCCCTCCAGCATGGCCTGATGGCTTTATGTGCAGCGGCTACCGAGAATCGGGCTTGTCCCGAAGGGAGTCTAAGTCTAAGAATATCTCAAGCGCGCTGTGTGTATGGTTTCGCTGCTATTGGGTTGTTGCTCGTAAACCCCCTTGACTGTCACACTCGGGAGAGTAGTCGTCGGGTCCCGAAGCTGGGAGGGAACATCAGAAATAAACGTTCCTAGTGCCATCTTGAAACAAAGATCTTTGGCAAGTGCATGGCGATGAGGCCGCACTTGATATTTCGATCGCGAGGCACCCTATTTGTATTGTCCACAGGCATATTCAAGCGCCTCACAACAGCTGTATTTTTTTTAACAAGTAGTGTGTTCCGCTTTGCTGAATTTGGTCAGAGGCTCAAGCCTAGGATCACCACCTTCGTTCAACATATCACCTTTCCACATATTCACGCGCGGTTCCGATGCATACTACACAGAAATATTATGACCCGATTCCAATGACCCAGAGGAAGGGGTGAGTATAGGTATGATTACTAGCCAGTGTTTCACTTCGTAGTCCTCGCTAATATCTATGTAGACAGGATTTTTCTCTCGTGGGATTGGTCCCGGTGTAAATCCAGGTCTCAGGTCCAACTCACAAGTATTCCGTCCGGAGAAAGCCTATCACCTCGTTAGTCCCGGTGTATCTCATACATCCACCCTCTCCTCTCCTGTTCGACCACCTATTTCCTCTCCCCCAAAGTCCGCTGTCTAGGTCAACTTGTTCTAGTTCTTGAACCCGATCTTCAATATAAATGTGCCCTTCTGGCTACACTGCTACAGCAGTGGGTATGGCAATATGTCAGGATCACACGGCGTGCACAGACCTGCACTTTTTTATATCTTCTCACAGCCGTTTAAACATCGACCACCCTATCACTCCGTTTTCTCCCCTTTCTTCACCGTCCTCCTCATACATCTTCGATATTGGATCATGGTGTACGTCAAGGTGGTCCGTTGGGTCGGGCTTTTCACAATGCTGTATGGATGCATCACGTTCATGCTCAATTTCCGGCACGACCCGAATATGCATCGCTTTCTTGATCAGCGTTGCATCCGTATGCAGCCATAATATCATATGTTATCCACCAAATTCCGTGAGTGTTCGCACTTTTGACACCCTTTGTCTATGCAATTCGGGAATTGCTTCGAAACTACCATCGGAAATCGATGTTCGTATCTTGAAGTGGAAATTCGATGCTCTAGAGGGAGAGCATGAGTTGTAACAGTTCCTTGAGGCTATTCCAGGCATTTTTTGACTCAAAATCCGTCGACGATTCCCAACGGGTCCTCGACGGACTACACACCGCCGAACCTTTGTGGGTACATTGAGAAGGTTTTGGGACTGGACTTTGTCATCGAAATTAGTCTCTGAATCGGTCAAAACACCGCGGCTTGTCACCTGCTTCAATGCTGCGGACGCCCCCTTTTGCACTACAATTCGGAACAGCCTTCACGTCATTTTCTCCGGGCGTTAACTTGGAGTATATCATAGAGTCAACGAGTGGTAGAGGTGGCGCGCAGCGGCGCACTAGGCAAACAACAAGGGAGAAAGATCCAAGCTCGCAAGTAAATGACCCAAGGGCGAGTCAAGTGAGTTCCAGAGAATAGAGCAGGCGCGCGTTAGCCGTCTGTACACAAGGCGACAGTGATGTACTCAGTACGCGCGCAATAATGACACGAGAACTAAGTTGATATTTACCTGTACACAAGGCGACAGTGATGTACTGCGCCCATAAGTACAGGTCTTGAACAGTAAATAAGAAGTAAGGCTTACCTCAGTACGCGCGCAATAATGACACGAGAACTGAGGTTTACAGTATACACTACTCGGGTATTTATACTGCATCCTGCTGAGCTGCAGTGTTAGTTGAGTTAATGTAATGGAAACATAAGTATGACGCTAGTCGAGATAATAAGTGTCAAGTGATACGGGGCGTTCACATGCCACCGCGATCAGTATAGTAACGTTAATACATCTGGAACAGATCGTAAAATAAGTGGAACATTCGCAATTAATCAATCAAGGGAATATGTCGTAGTATAGTGTTCACCTCGGGTGCGCGTGCCTTAGCCACCCCCTGTCTCACCTCCAATTTGCAACATATCAATCCATGGAAATGTAGGAAGCCGGGGCAATAGCCATTAATATATACAGAAGGTGCGTCGATAGCGTCATTGCGGGTAAGCAAGAATGGGATGACCGTTGGTTTGCACTTGTCATAGACCAACTAGGTGTGACAAGGATTGCCGGGCGACATTGACGCCTTGTTGAACGAGGTCGTCCGGGAAGCTTTGAATAAGGACCATCGGGATAACCGGAATCGCCAACTCTAGCGTAAGTTACTCCAATTTTCGAAGTATGCTATATTAATATTGGTGGTTGGACAAATTTAGCCAAATTTGGCGATTCCGCCTTTTCTGATGACCCTCTACCTAAATCCACACACTCGCCACCTTTACATTGCATTGCATCAAGGTGCTAATGGCGTATTCTCTATGCTGATTACGATGGAGTCCTGTCCCTGGTTCCTCTTATCTCTTTGCAACATCACTTGGACACATCAGAGCATCAGGAAATCCCCGGTTTGTTTGAATTTGCTTAATGTTCTAATTTTGCTTAGAGGCCGGTTTAAGCAGATTTATGAAGATCTCATCTAAGCTACGAGACGTCTTAAGAAGCTTCAGGGTGGTCTAAACACATTTAAGCACGCTCAAGCACGCTTAAGAGGTCTCAACCAAATCGGGGTTTTCCTGATAAGGCCACCCAAGATCAGACGTCATGCAACGTATGATTATATGATTCACCGTCATTGTTCTTTTCAAATCTAATTTCATACTGTGCACACTAGTCAACGCAACACATTTTCTGGTCTCTATGTTCGCTTCAACCTAGCAACTTCCACATCTCCCTTCGCCAGCTTTCATTCCATAACTCCGTAGCACCTCCACTGACTACTTTGTAACAAGCGGAGAAACAGATATCCTCCCTTCTCGTACTCACTACGGTGTTTTCGTCCACCCCCATGCCTATTCTTAACGACGAGCTTTCCATGAGGATTTATATGTTCCTCCAAGCTGTATCCCTTTCATTTTGGCCTCTCTCCTTCCGCCGTAATACTGACTCTGTAGTTCGCTGCCCTGCAGGTGGTTTCGGTGACGGATCTTAACGCTACCCCCAGTTTCACATTACCCGATGGGCATGACAATGTTTCTCGGACGTGAACAGGTCATGAGGCCCATGAAGGCCGGACATAACAAAAAATTGCACCTGGGCCTCTTCCACGCTAACATAGGGGTGCCTTTCTCCACTGGAGAAAATAATTATCCGCTTGTACTTTGTACATATTTTTTTTATTCTTGCTGTTCTGCACCCAACTTGGGTATCTTAGGGTCCTAGCCCATGCCTCCTCCTCATCCTTAGGGCGGATGTAGTATCCAGTGACAGTGATGGGTCTATGGGTGCGATAAACAGTGCGGAACTACGATTGAGCATGGGAGCGAGAACCAAAGCAGACGTGTCGTTCGCAGATCAGCCGAAACCTGAAGGAGAATTACTCGGAAGGTGTTAACAATAAGCTGGGAACGAAAAGCAGGCATTTGGTTGATGCCAATGGCTACACACTTCACTAGTGACGGTCTCAAGGAGCCCGTTTCCTGGTTAGCCTAAGTGCGCACGTACAGTATTTGTAACCCGCCGAGTCAGACCCCGGCTTCCGTGGGCCGGCCGGCGAGGTCTTCTCATTCACAGCCATGATATTCTCGCCCGGATTAAAGCTACCGAGAGCATACTCCGACTCTGCCTTCTGTATCTCCTCTCTCTCAGGCTGTTATTTCAATTCCTCTGTTGAGCACTACGTCATCGTCAGTTGGAACTTTATTTTTCCTACAAGTCTCCTACTACTCTCTGTCATTTTAACTAAATGGCAAGGTACGGGAGACGACCCATTTCTCCTTCCTAGCGGTGATCAATGGTGCTCCGAATGCAGGACCACCTCGCGACCCCTCAACTTCTGATCACTCTGTTCCAACGTCGTGTCGTGCGGAGCCTC
>QLOT01016650.1:0-10318 GCA_003313875.1 Russula aff. compacta | reverse complement strand
GCCGGAAGCCGCGCCGAGCTGCGAGGAGACGGGAATCTTGGGCGCCGTGACGGGCGTCATTGGCTGTTTGCAGGCACTCGAAGCGATCAGGGTCATCGTCGGGTTGCACGGCAAGTCGTTATCTATTCAGTTCGGTTCAAAAGGTAGGTAAGGACACGACGTGTCAGCAGATGAGCAACCGCCATCCCTGTTGGTCTACACCGCGTTGGCTATGCCGCCCTTCCGAAGTGTCAAACTTCGGAAGCGCCGCGCCACCTGCCCAGCGTGTGGCACCGAGGGACAAAAGGTGGGGAAGATCGAAGACACCGACTATGTGCAGTTCTGTGGAGGGGCCAGACCAGATTGGGAAACTCTGGGTCTGAACCCCGGTACTGGTGAAACGAGGATAACCGCCAACGTGGGACATCTCTGCAGACCAAACTTTCGTAAAAGAAAGCGTGTTGATGATCCTTCCTGATGTGCAGGAGCTCAGGGGCATCATGGATACGAAGCCGGTTAGGATACTAGATGTGCGACCAAAAACAGAATTCGGAATCTGTCATCTGCCTTGTTCCATCCGTACGTTTCACCAGCTCACACCGCGCTCAAAAAGATTCTGGTCCATCAATCAACAGATGTTCCGCTTCACGACATAGTCGCCAACCCAGGTGACTATCTGACCCCAGAATTCGAAACATACGTGGTGTGCCGCCTCGGGAACGACTCGCAGATTGCAGTGGACGCCCTGAGAGGCGCGAGGCCTGACCCCGCTTTCGTCATCAAGGATATAGTTGGCGGACTGCGCGCGTGGTCCCGCCAAGTGGACCCTGAATTTCCCGTTTACTGATCACAGCCTGGACGGGGAATAAATGTACATGTGAATGTAGTTAAGATAACAGATGAAGTTGACCAGGTATATCTAAGGATGTTACGGCGTTACGGCAAGGAGTTCTACAACACTAGACTACAGGAGGCTTCCTCAGCAGGGAGTAAAGGGGACTTAATAATACCATCTGGGCGTAAGGCGTCACTTCTCTGAGAAAGAAAGTGAACAAAGTAGACATGGTGAAACATCAGATAGGAACGCACTGGGGCCCAGCTTGAGCCATTTGGGAATTTTAACTTCGCCGCCAGTCGAGTCCCTCGCCCTGTTGGAAGAGCTAGACGCCGATACGGCAGGCGACGGTGCTTCTTTGGTTTTCTGATTTCCATCGAAGCCTGGCGGTGCAGGGAGATCGACGGCATGTTCCAGGACCGCAGATGCCAGCGGTGCAGGCAGGTCCGAACCTGGTGACATTCCAACGGGAGAGAGACCAAGCAATCAGTCAGTCTGGACCGTTTCGGATAAGCAGAAAAGGAGGGGGCTTATAGAGAGCGAGAAGCGAACTGAGAAAGAAGAAAAAAAAAAAGAACGACGTACGGTTCAGCGCGTCGTCGACGAATCGAAGGTGAAGGACCGAGGAGGGCGCGAGACCCAGTTGGGCGAGGGTGAGATCGCGTACGGCAGGATCCGATACTTTCAGGTCGCGCAGTGGCGGGTTGGACGCTGTGTAAGTTTCGAGGGGTACGTCGTGAGCCCCTCTCCTCCTCCCAAGAGGATAGGATGGGATTTAGACGCACATAGGATGAATTTGACAGGCTTGACGTCCTCGCGCAGGGAATCGCGCACGAACGCGTAGACGGAACGTATCTTGTCGTCCGACGGGAACATCTTTTCGAGCTGCGTGCGGTCAGGGAAGCGCACCCTGATCGTCGTCTGGTCCAAAAAAATCAAAAGTCACATCGTTGTGTGAATCCCCCCCACCCGAACAACGACCGGGGAACATACAGTACATACATTTGGCCAGCGATCGCTCTTCATCTTTGCTTGCTCATCGCGCTGCGCGCGCGTCAGCAGCGGCGCATTGTTCAGGGTGGTGGCACGCGCGTGGAGCTGCTGCTGCCTAGCCTTGAGATCGGCAATCGTGGGCGTGAAGTAGTCATCTGGCAGTTCCTCTGAGTCCGAATGAAGCTGGAGGTGAGCGCATTCCTCTCTGTCTTTTTTTTTTTCAATACTAACCCTGCGGTGCTGAGATCTCTGGTGGTTTGTACACCTTAAACTCAGGCTGCGGCTCAGAAGGCGGTGGTGATGATGGTGGTGGTGATGGTGCCGCCACCGCAGCCTCCGCCGACAGTTCACTTCTGGGAGTTCCACCCCTCCTGGATTGTGCTGTAGATCTGCGTGTGGGCGTAGGTAAAGCTGCGTTACTTGGTGGAGACATAATCAATGTCCAGGAGGTGTGTGCACACGTACGCGTATGCTTATCGATGCAAGGGGGGGCCGGTGGACTCGGCCCGATCCGTCAACTGCCTCGGCATTTGCCCGAGCATGCTGAGGACTCTTCCTCACACTCTTGATATTAGGCTAGTATCGATACTCCAACTCTCCCAGAGAAAATAGCAGCATCTCTGAAGTTGATGTTCTGTTGTTATCGCGTTGTACCATTCGCATCGCACTTTTTTACGTGCCAAAATTACTATACAGCCATGCACTCATGTAATCGACCTGCCCCTTGCTTACGGTGCTGAACGGACAGGATTCACGGAGAGACCTCATGCCTCCCACGTATCTGAGTGGCCAAAGATGTCAGCGCGACCCACGGCCACCAAGGGAGCGCGTAGCGTCGTGTCTAAGGTTTCTAAAAAAAGGAAGGGGGGAGGGGTTTCTCGAGAGCGAGGCGATGTCACCACGGTGGTGGTAAAATTCCGTGTTCCACATTGGAGATGCACAGCGCGGGGGGAACGCCCAGCCTTTGCCAGATCATCTACTGTATCATCTTTCTGATGCTTTCCGTGGGTAGAACCGGTGCTTACAACCGCCCAGCACCCAGATAGACGGAAACGAGAACTTGAAACAGTAACATTGGACATGGACCACGAGATGGTGCCAAAGTACCCAAGGCAATGGCCACGCCTACACCTTTCCCCTTGCATGAAACGAGGAGACAAAGGCGGTCAGGGGGTATCAGTCAGATAAGATTCGAGGGCATCGGCGTGACGTGACTCCCGATGTCGTGGAAACTTAACATATCCAAACGCCATTGATTCCCTCGCCCGAGGGGCAGACCGTAGCCATGTGCATTTTCGCGTATCACGGATATCGTTCACAAGGCGAAAACCCACCGGTGAGTGGAGTAGGGGTGTGATCTCTCTCGGGGATCCTGTGCCCGAGCCTGAGAGCATGGTCAGAGGCGCGATGCCTTCTGTGCCATGGCCGAGGGTGCGCGTCTTTGAGAAGCGAGGACGACCACGTGTGGGAGTTTAGCCGAAGTCAGGTTAGAGCGCAGTGAACAGTGATTGTGGCGACAAAAGCGACTCTATGAAACAATACCCTACTTGGGAAGATCAAAAATGTCTTTGACTCTCAACAAAGTCTCCGGGTCCCCGGTATTCTGCATTGCACACAAGGTTAGACCAGTCTCCCGCGGTTATAAAGGACAAATTCACCTTGGTTAGATCATCACTGATCTTGACACATGGGAGGCCATTGATAGACGCCAGTTTGATGACCATGTTGAGCGCCTTGCTCTTTTCCTTGCCTTTACTGGACAAGGACTTGAAGTCATTCGTAAGGAAGGTGCCAATACCAAAGGCCGCTACCCACAGCACAGGATCACGCAGCTGAAGAGACCACAAGAGGAATAATGAAAAAACTCACACTTGAAACCAAGTTCGTCGCAATGTTTTTTGAGCGCAATTGCCTTGTCGACGTTGAGCCAATCAGAGTAAGCGATCGTCTTTTCGCCAAGGTTGATGCCCAGTCGCTCGTAGACTTCTTTAGCCTGCGGAGCAAAAACGAATGGGTCGCCAGAGTCCTGTCGCAACCCATGCCAACGGCCTGCGCGTTCCGCGTCGGTGGCAAAGTCCTATTCACGAATGCCGACGTACGAACGATGGAACGTGAGTTGGTAAGGAGAGGAACTGGGGGTACGAGACCTCGCGCGCACCTGGAAGAATGCCTTCGTTGTGAACGTGTCTGTGAGTGCGAGGAGGAACGATCCACTCGAGTAGACTTCTTCCCAGAGGTCGAGCGCGATTTCATGAACGTGCTCGTATCCGCGCAGGGCCCCGATCTACTTTGTTTTTTGAGAGGGGATGAGTGGCTGCACAGGACACCCAACGTAGTGGGACTTCTCACCCCCATGAACCACTCGCTGAGAGAAGGGTATTGTATCATCAGCAGGCGCAGCTTTTGAAGGAGACACTTACTGTCCGATTGTGCCAGCAGGTCTTAAACCATACTTTTGAGCTAAGTGCACCTGCATAACTAGATCGGCAGGGAGCGACGGGAAAATCGAAGTATAACATACGTTGCTTGTTCCGAGGAGTATCCCCTTTCCCGGATGGTCCTTCTCTGCGCGTACTAGCTGGCCGATTAAAATGTCCTGGATATGATAGGAGCGCCTGCGACGCGTGCCGAAGTCATTGAAAGCACAGCCAGCCTCGACCAGCTGGGCGCCCTTCTCATACGCAAGGTCTATATACCCGACGCACACGAGGTTTCATCATTCCACGCATACATATACACCTGCAAGTGGACGCACGCTCCTGGCCTTCATAGTTCCAGTCTTTATCGACAGTGGTAAAGTAGATCTCGCTCAGAGTGGCCAAAAGAGGCACTTCCCAGAGGATCGCCTCCGCCCACGGGCCGGTCACTTCAATCTCGATGCGGCCCTCGTTACTGTCGGGTGCGCGCGGCACGAAGGATACCTGGACTTGGGAGGGCTTGAAGCGATAGGCAGAGAGATAGTCGAGATAGGTGGGCTTGAAATAGGAGCTCGAGGTTTGTAACCAAGTGCGCTCCTCTGGTTTCAACGACAAGGTGGAAAACCCTGGGGTGGTCATCTACAGAGAGAAATAGGAGCGAGAGCGAGACATCATGCGCACAAGGTATGGCCGCAGCGAATTGCTCGTAGCACTGGCGACTGAAGTATACACCGGCGTCGCGGTGAGTGAATCTATATGTTGACTGAGCATTGGGAAAATGGTACAACACGGCCTGTTGCATCGTGAGCTGTTGGCAAAGACATTGTTATCACCGGGCCGAAAGCGCAACATTCGACGGCGCGACACTTATACGAACTTTGTAAAGGTCCGTGTCCAGGAGCGACCTGGGCAAGATGATGACCCCTGGATCTGGTTGGCTAGGCATGACTTGAGAGGGAGAAGTTGTGTGGCTGCGGGTGAAGCGTAAGCGTAAGGAGTAGATTTGGCATGTTGTCGGCCTTATGGAGCAAGACCACATAATCAACTGTCTGGCTTGAAGAATCTCCATCCATACTTACTCATCGTACTTTATGTAAACTGGGTACTATGCCTGCCGAGTAGGGAGTAGTACCGTCCGTAGCGTCGTTGTGTCAAGTCACCTGCCATGTGCATGCATGCACGGCGCTCAGAAACTGACGATGACGACATGACCGCGTAAACCACACGACAGTCCAAATGGTACCTTCCTCCCTCACCAAAAAAACCAATCTTTTGACATCCTCACACACAGAGCTCACGCATCGAGATCTTAAACGAGGGCGGTTTCCGCTCCGACGGGCGCCGGCAGTACGAGCTGCGTGAGATGACCTTTGACTCGACCGCCCAGGCAGGCGCAGACGGATCAGCACGAGTCGCGCACGGGCTCACAGAGGTGCTCGTGAGCGTGTTCGGACCGCGCGAAGCCCGCGTGCGCGCCCAGACACTGCACGATCGCGCCGCCCTACACGTAGAGGCGACCATAGCGCCATTCAGCAGCGCGAGCGACCGTCGGCGACGCGGGCGTGGCGACAAGTGCGTTTTTTTGTCAATGTTTTCATTCTCCATCTCCCCCCCAATTCAATTCTCTCTTCGTTCTTTATTAATATGAAAAAAGGCGCGTGTTGGAGCTCGCGGCGACGGTCAAAGCGACGTTCGAGCCAGTGGTGCAAACGAGTCTGTACCCGCGCTCGCAGATCGATATCTTTGTACACGTGCTGCAGCAGGATGGTGGGGTGCTCCAGGCTGCGGTCAACGCGACGACCGTGGCGCTTGTCAATGCTGGTGTGCCACTTGCCGACTACGTCTGCGCCGTCACGGGCGGCGTGCACGCCGCCGCGCCGATGCTGGACCTCACCGCGCTGGAAGAGGCCGACCTGCCGCATGTGACGGTGGCGAGTATGCCGCGGTCGGGCTGCCTCACGCTGGTCAATATGGAGACGCGGCTGCATGTCGATCGGTTTGAGGAGATATTGAGGTTAGCAGGGCAGGCTGGTGCGGTGATCCACAAGGAGATGCGTGCGGTGGTAAGAGAGCGCACAAAAGACTTACTGGATGGGATGAGCTCCGGACTCCGAACGTCCAATCCAGCGGAAGATGCGATGGTAGAGGATGAATAGTTTTCACCCTATGTTAATGGCCACAAAACAAAACAAAAGACACAGGGATACAGATAGAAGGGCTACAGGGATGATACTGGTACTTCTCTTGGGAGCTCTATTCGTCGAAAGCACGCGAGCCACTTCTCGCCCTTGTTTCGCTCCACCTTTTGACCTTCTTCCGTGCTGTTCCACACGGCATCAAGTATCGGCCCCTTGCCTTCAGCACGGAGCATCTCCGTGTCAACGCTTTCAAACAATGGGAACGCGCTCAAATGTGTTTTCATCCATTCAGCCAGGTCCTTCACGTCCGTGATGGTGTATACGATGCCACCTGGACGCAACACATATGCATACTCTGCCAGAAGGGTCGGCGAGATGATGCGTGCCTTATGCTTCCGTAGCTTGAAGTGCGGATCGGGGAAAAGGAAGAAAATAGCAGAGAGGGAGTGCTTTGAGAAATAATTCGGCAGAAATTTCATGGCATTTGCGCGGACAATGGACACGTTCTGATACCCACCGGGAGCAGTCGTGGATGTGGAAGCGGGGCCTAATTCAGCAGTGGAAGGCTGAGGCGGTGGGGGCGGTTCCGAAGCGGTAGCACGGAGGGCTGCGATCCGATCTTCTACGTATTGCGAGACTTGAACGCGAATTTCAAGGCCTAGGAAAAACGCCGGTCGGTTCGAGGCACGAAAGGAAAGAGAGGGACATATGCATACGTACCGAGCATCAGCGTGTCAGGATAAAGCGGTGCGAGGGTGATGAGCAGGCCGCCAAAGCCGCACCCTACGTCCGCAAACTCCGGTTTCTTTCCCGAATCAGCAAACGCGGGATAGTGCGCGTCCCAGTCGACCTCATCCGGCGAGGCTGGATAGACGAGATTGTGGTCCGAGAAGGGATTGGCGTGTGCACGCTGCCTGTAATGTCTTTTCTGCAAATGTGAGTCTGACTGATGCGATAGCGCGGCGGGAGGCGAACAGGACGGGGCTTACTTGGGGCAACAGCGATGACGCGTCCGCTTTCGTGGGCGGTGATTTGACCTTTGTTCTCTTCCGTTTGCCCATTTTGATGGTCGGGATTCGGTTGGGGCACTTGCACACTCGGACTCGCTCGGAGGCTTGTTAACCAGTCGGAGGAAAGCGGAAGATAAACTGCCACGCGAAAATAAATAAAAATGGCATCTCCCAAACCAAGCTAAATACCACCAACTCGATACCGCACCGTCCTCCGTACTGTACCACACCCTCCCTCAAAATGGCCTCTGCCCTTCGCGCTTCCTTTAAAAAGGTACTTTTTTTTCGTCCTGTCATATCCCGTGTACTCCTTATGTGCCGCATTCACTGACGATAGTCGTCTAGACTGGCTCGCCCTTCCTCCGTTCTGCGGCTTCTGTCCGTCTTTTATCGACAGCCCCGAAGCAACCTACGCTCAAGGAGCGTCTCGCAGAGCTCATCCCTGCTGCCCAGGAGAATGTGCGCACGCATTTTTAGGCGCAGCTCTGCACTGCGCTGGCACCTAAACTCTTCCCATTGACGTCATCCAAATCCAGGTCAAGGCGGCCCGTGCTCAGCACGGTAAAAAGGCCTTTGGACCGGTCCTCGTTGATCAGCTCTATGGGTGCGCCTGACTGTCCCCCATTCTCGCCGTCGTCTAACCATTGATGTGCCACGTCACTAGTGGCATGCGCGGCTTGCCCGCTTTGATTTGGGAAGGCTCAGTCCTCGATCCTGGTGAGACTTCCTTTGTTGTCACCAAATGTTCCTGCGTTCGATGCGCTTTGGTTTATAGAGGAGGGTATCCGCTTCCGTGGCAAGACCATTCCCGAGATTCAGGACCTCCTTCCCAAGGCGCCGGGTGGCTCAGAGCCCCTTCCTGAGGGTCTCTTCTGGCTCCTCGTTACTGGTGAAATCCCGACGCATGAGCAGGTCGCCGAGCTTTCAAGAGACTGGGCCGCACGTGCTGCGATCCCGGACTTCGTGGAGGAGATCCTTGACAGATGCCCACCTACTTTGCACCCAATGAGCCAGTTTAGCTTGGCTGTCACTGCCGTACGTCATGCGTCATTCACTTAGCCTTTTTGTACCGTCTCATTTAGACTTACGTACATCGTCATAGTTGAACCATAATTCTGCGTTCGCCAAGGCTTACGCAGAGGGTATCTCAAAGAAGGAATACTGGGGCCCTACCTTCGATGACTCGATGGACCTGTAAGGCCTCGGTTGGTTCGTTCTTAATGTGATTGTCCTAACGTGGCACGTGAACGCTAGGATCGCAAAGCTGCCTAATATTGCGGGCCGCATTTACCGCAATGTATACGGTCGGGGCAAGCTCCCAGCGATCGACGCACAAAAGGACTATTCACACAATCTTGCTACGCTCCTCGGCTTTGGCGACAACCCTGCCTTTGTTGAGCTGATGAGGCTCTACATTACCATCCACAGGTGACTTTGCTATCTTCGACCAAGTCTGTTCTAGTATTGATGGTATTGTCAGCGATCACGAGGGTGGCAATGTCTCTGCACACACCGGAAAGCTCGTCGGTTCTGCTCTCTCGGATCCCTTCCTTTCATATTCGGCTGCGCTCAATGGCCTCGCTGGCCCTCTACATGGCCTTGCGAACCAGGAGGTGCTTGTCTGGCTCACAAAGATGCAAGCCAAGATTGGGGAGGATGCCAGCGACGAAGCTGTCAAGGAGTACGTCTGGTCTACGCTGAAGGGCGGACAGGTTGTTCCTGGCTACGGCCATGCAGTCCTTCGCAAGACGGACCCACGTTATGTCGCCCAGCGCGAGTTTGCGCTCAAGCATTTGCCCAATGACAAGCTCTTCAAGCTTGTCGGCCAGATCTACAACATTGTCCCGGGTATTCTGCTCGAGGTACGTGTCCTTGAGGCCTTTTGTTAGGTTCTGCTCCCTTATGTGTGACGGGTAGGCTGGCAAGGCTAAGAACCCCTGGCCCAACGTGGATGCGCACTCTGGTGCGCTCCTTACTTACTATGGTCTCACGGAGATGCAGTACTACACTGTCCTCTTCGGCGTATCCCGCGCATTCGGTGTCGCTGCGCAGCTTATCTGGGACCGCGCACTCGGCGCTCGTGAGTATTCTTCCATGCACACGGGCGAATTTCATTCCATTGACACTCATTTCGCAGCCCTCGAGCGGCCGAAATCATACTCAACGGATGCCATCAACAAAATTTTCAAGGATAAAAACTAGGCCCCTCGCGACTGTCGCAGAGGGATCGTTGTGGGGTGGCTTCTATGGGGTGAATCCGTTACGGTACAACTCCTGGGCACTGGGCAAGGCACGAGTTCGTTGGCGTGAGAGTGAGCGAACAAGACGGCCTGATAATAGATTAGCTGGAATCTCCCGGCGTGAACCTTCTAAAGACGCCTAATTTTACTGCTATGTTCATCACTTTGGCTCACGATAGTTACCGTGCGCGTGAACCTCATTAAGCGGCGGATTTAAGCACATCTTGACTGGGTTCTCGCCGTTAATCCTTGGTTGGGATGTGGCGAGGGTTCGGTCTTGTAGAAATAAAATCTGAGTTGCACTGCCGCCGAGATCGAGACCGGTCCGGCCTTATGCGTTGTTTACACGTACAGTACAAGGTCCTATTTATTCCGCCGGTTGCTCTTCCGGCGGCACGCAACTAAACTTTCCGGCTCTCTGGTTCGGTCTCGCTCAGCCACACAACCTGACCTGTACACGTGCGGTGTTCTCTGTGCACGAAGAAAAAAAAAAAGAACAGACAAAAGAGTCACATCAGCAACCACTGAAAAAAAAGAAGAGGGATGGCCGACGTTCGGGCGCTACTCAAGGCAAAGCGCCAAGAGGCACGCATCAACCATCCTTACGCTTCATATGGCGCGAATGGCGCGCTGCGATGTTCCGCGTGTGGCGTCCCGATCAAGTTTGCTAGTGCGTGGGAGGGCCATCTGGGAAGCAAGGCGCATC
>QLOT01016533.1:0-10011 GCA_003313875.1 Russula aff. compacta | reverse complement strand
ATACTGCGGGAAGCGAAGCTGTCGACGTATTCGCCGCATTCGTCGATGCCCGCCAGATTGCAGGCCGTCCCGTGACTCTGGTCCGTCTTTGACGATCACGCCTCATCTAGTGATGGTCGTAAGCTGTGGTGCGGGGTGCGTGCCCCAGCTTTGTCTAGCGATGATATTTAGAATGTGCCCCTCAATGTCATTTACAGCACCTTTTATCGTCCCCACTGAGATCCCCACGTTCATGCCAGCCTAAGAGCCTCAACCCACACAATCACTACAATTCTAACCACCAAGGATATTTTCCGTCTTCTCTCAGTGCATCGGCCTTTCCGTTTGTAACGTTAACTACATCCCATGATCCCTGTATCACTCACGCATACTCTTCCGTTACCTTGTCCGCGGTCACAAATACGCTGTTACTGCCTGCCATTATTTGTAAGAGTACAGTTAGGCTCTGTATTGCCGAATCGCTAGTGAACGTTGTTTCTGGTGCTGTTGTAGCGACTAGCATAAGGACTGTAGCCTTGAGAAGCAGTGTCGATAGCATGTGAAGGCCTGCATAGTTCTCAGCACATATTGGGTTACGATCACGACGATGGACGATTCAGAGCCTGACTGACGATTGACGATTTTTGCAACGATGACATCATCTCGTTCATAAAGTGTACAGAAAAAAGATCTCGTGCATTCTGATACTACTATATCGTAGTCTGAGTTGAGCTTGAGCTTGATCTTGAGACACAAATCAATGCTGTACTGAGGGAAAGGGCCTGAAATCAACCCGGGTGGCCAATAGAGAAATAAAGGGTGGCATGGCTGACAACTGACAACTGGTGACGAGAACTGAAAGCCAGCCAATAGGGTTTGTCGAGGATCACGAGCTTGCATGTAAAACCGCAGGACATTCCATAGCCTCCGGTTGCATTGATGGCATCCCAGCGATGACGGCATGCCCAGGACAGGAGAAAAACGGCCGAGTAGCGAGGGATTACGAAACAGATGTACTGTACAGTAGAACCTGTCTTAACCCATACATGTGATAACCCATAACCTGTAGTAACCCATAGCTCTGGCTGTCCACCAACTTTTTTCACGGGTAAAACCCATAATACCGTGCTACCCCATAACCCATACCTCCTTCACGGCAAAACCCATAGGCTATATGTCACCGCCAAGGGTTTGACAGCAACAAAAGACTATAGCTAAGACTCTGTAGTGTCTTAGAAGACTAGTAGAGATAACTGGGTTCCCGCTTGCAGTGCTGCAACACTGTAGCCACCCCTTAGTGCCAAATTCGAGAGTGAAGAGTAAGTCACTGTGATTGACAGGAGACTCAACTTGCCAGTACAAGGTAGCTATGAGTCTCTACTTATAGAAAGGAGGGATCCTAGGATCCTAAAGGGGTAACTGTACTCAGTATAGTAAAGGGAAACTAGGATGCTAACTGGGAACAATGGGAATGCCAAGAAGAGAACAAGTGTCACCAGTCGTAGCCGTGACCCTAGTAAAGTCTGAAATGCTGAGTGCGATGCTCGCAAGTCCCTCTTGCGAGGAAAGGTAAACAAGCCACGAATCTCCCCCTGGGGTGACTAGGTCACAAACGCTGTATTCTCCTAGACAAGGAGGCGTACAGGGCGGACAGGAGACTCGACTTAGAGAGTCTCCAAGCCCAGCGCCTAATGCGCTTATATACCCTTGGCCATAAGGGCCGATAGTCCGAACTAATGGTACAGTAATGTGACAGTAGTAAGCGTTCAGTAATCAGGAACAGTAAGAGAGAACAATCAGTAAGTGACTAGACTGCTCACAAAGCAGAAGTCCTAATCCAGCGCACTGACTAAAGCGTTGACTGATGCTGAGTGATACTAAAGAGCTTCCAAAGCTCTTACTCATCGCCTCTGACTAACCGTTAGTCATGCACAGTCATCCTGCTTACTCCAGGGCTCTGTCTTCGTCATCCTGCTCCTAGGGCATCCTAGAAGCCATAGTCCATGTGGTATTGCGTGCGCCAGACCGTGACCACATAGCCGGTCCGCGCGTGCCGAATCCTAGAGAGAACGTCCATCATCTATACTTACCGAATCCTCAACATCCTGTCTGCCCTCTGGGGCTTCACCAAGCTCCTTCCTTGGGCTCTAACCTCAACTCCTTATGTCCCCGCGGTTCACGTAGCCCTGTGGCTAGCCGCGCCGTGACATCACCCTCCTCTTAGATGGAAACCGCACCGCGGTTGAGGGCGTCTGCGAGGGATGCAGCGCGCTGCTCCAGGCTTTTGAGGTGGTCACTTTGCTCCATGATTTCTTCAGCCACGGTATCAAGGGCACTGAAGTGCACGCTGCCACAGTAGACTGCCTCGACAGGGCCACATAAAGCGGGATAGAGGTGCGGGATTCCCTTGCACGCAACAATACACTTGCGACCATGCGCGCAAATGCGCCAGGGGTCGAAGTCGCTGTCGATATTACGCTGCTCGTGGAATTCTTTGACGATCTGTTGCTGCAGATCGGAGCGGCGTTGGCGGCGGTTGGAGCAGTAGGGGTGGCTAATGGCGGTGGATGTGAACGGGCTTGCCGGTTTGAATTGAGACATAACTTAGTTAATGGGGTCTTAGAAGCTTTGATGGTAGCGGCAGTATCGTTCGCGACAGAAGTAAGAGTGCTGGAGGGCGTGGGCGTGTGTGATATGAGGCTTGCAGTGGTGGGAAAGGGGGCGCGTGAGATCTTTGCTCGGGCAGGAGCAAGGTTCAAAGTTGTGGAATCAGCTAGTTGTCCTTCTTTTACGTTTTCTCTTGTGCTTCCGGGGTAGGTTCCCATAACCTGACGCGTGGATTGTCTTGTAGGGCATGCAGTACTGCCGATGCCCATGAATTTGCTCGACGTTTCCCCAGACACAACAGATGCCCCACGGGCATATGTTCCTTGGGTCCCAGTAGTGACCCGCGCCGTCGACTCTGCGTCGCCAAAACTCGTCAATAAGCGTGGGGGATGACATAGGAACTTAGCGATGGCAGCGTGCATCTGTGTAGGTGGACGAGGTCGGGTGTTGGCATCTCCTAGAGGGTATTTGCGGTGATATGCTTTGACTAAGGCATCGGCAAAGACCTGGTCAGCAGGTTCCCACGTATCGTCAGCTGCTGAGTAACCCCTCCAACGGATAAGGTATTGGAGCTTCTTCTGTCTTCCGTGGAAGCGATGACTGATGACCTGCTCCACTTCATACTCCTCTTGGTCCTCAATTATCTCTGGTGGCGGTCGTTGATAGTTTGTCCCGTGCTCTGAGGTTTCTTTGTAAGGCGTCAGGAGCGAAGCATGGAATACTGGGTGGATGGTCCATGCGACAGGTAATTCGAGTTTGTAGGCGACCGGGGAGATCTGTTTGAGGATTCTGAAGGGGCCATGTCGTTTAGGAGCAAGTTTAGCCGACTGGTATGGTAATGTGAGGAACTTAGCTTCGAGCCAGACCTGCTCCCCTTCTGTGTACTGTGCTGGGGGCGCTGTCTGTGCTGTTCGGTTGAGGGCTTGTACTGCTGCATTCCTATGTTCTTTGAGGAGCGTCTGTCTGTCTTCTGCTGTTGCGTTGTTTGTCTCGGGGGTGACAGCCTCTGCTGCTGTCGGTGTGTACCCTAGTAACACTTCATGGGGACTCAGCTTTGTGGTGGCATTCGGCCATTTGTTGTGCACAAAGGACGCGACCAGGAGCCATTCATCCCAGTCGTCTTGTCGTGCTGTCGTGTAGAGGCGTAGGTACTGTTCCACCCATTGGTTCTTGCGTTCTGACAGTCCATCTGTCTGTGGGTGGAAGGCCGTGCTGATGTTCCGGTCGATCTTCAACTTGGTGGTGAGGGCCGTTGCAAAATGTGACGTGAAGCGTGGGTCTCTGTCTGAAATCATTCTCGAAGGCACCCCGAACCAAGGGAAGATGTGTTGAAGGTATAACTTAGCTATACCTTCACCTGTGATCGTTGTGTTGCAAGGAATGAACAATGCCGCTCTTGAGCATCCCTGGTCTACCACTGTTAGTATCGCGTCTTTGCCATTCGATGTGGGGAGTTGGGTGATGAGGTCCATGGCGATAGTGTTGAAGGGGCATTCACTGGGGTCTCCTGGGATGCGATAGAGTGGTATCTTTGCCTTCGAGGTGCGTATCTTGTTTTGCTGACACGCGGCACACCCTTTGACGTAGTGTTCGACCCAGGCATTCATGCCTGGCCACCAATAGTGCTGCGAAACCAGGGCAATCGTGTTGTCCCTTCCTGGGTGTCCTGCAGTTGGTGAGTCATGATATTGAGCCAAAATATCACGTCTTAGCTGTGTGTCTGTGGGTACTGCCCACTTGTTGTCCTTCACGTATCCTTCGGGGATCTTCCTGACTCCTTTCGTATCGCACCACTCTTCCATCTCGCTGTGCTTCCTTTCTTGTGCCTCTACGACTTGACTTTGAATTCCTCGCGTCGTAGCGATTGTGGTTTTGATAAATAATTCAGGGGAAATGAGTGTAACAGCCTCGTTATCATGCTCCCCTTTATCTACGCCTGGTGGTCGTGACAACATGTCAGGTGCGGTGTGAATCCTGCCAGGGACATGCTTGAATATGAGGTTGAAGTCTTGAAGGTCCGAGAACCAGCATGCTACACGTCGGTTGACCTTCCTAGGCGTCTTCCAATGGAGGAGATTAGCATGGTCGGTAAGGATGGTGACAGGGAGTTCCATAGCTGCCAGATGCGCTCTGTATTTCATGAGCGGCATATAGACTCCTAAGAACTCTCTCTCATAGATGTCATAGTTGCGTTGGGTCGGGGTGAAGGTGGCTGAGTAGTATGCGACAGGGCAGAGCATTGGTTTGTGGGTGCGAGGGTTGATTTCTCCCTCCTGTGAGAGTACGGCTCCCACGCCGTATGCTGAGGTGTCTGTAGCTAGGAAGAAGGCCTTGGTGTAGTCGGGTTGTCGTAGTATAGGGCGGCTGCACATGAGCGTTTTGAGGTGTTCGAAGGCTTTCTGACACTCTTCTGTCCATTTGAAGGTTGCACTTTTCTTCGTCAGTTGTATGAGGGGGCGTGCTATGTTCGAATAGTTTTGGACAAAGTATCTGTAGAACCCGGTGAAGCCTAAGAAGGCGCGTACGTCAGTGACGTTCTGTGGTGGTTGCCAGTCTGCGACGCCCTTCAGTTTAGCTGGATCCATCTGTACCGTGCCATCCTCCAGTACAACTCCCAGGAATTCGATTTTGCGTTGTTCAAAGGTGCACTTCTCTGGTTTGAGGTACAAGTCATGCTGTCGTAATTTCTCTAATATGCGGTGGACACATTCTTCGTGGAATCTTGGGTCGTCCTTGGTGGCAATCAGCATGTCGTCCATATAGACGACTAGCCATCCTTCTGCCACTTCCTGGGCAAATATTGCGTTCATCATGGTCTGGAATGTCGCTGGTGAGTTTGTCAGTCTGAAGAACATCACGGTGGGTTCAAACAGCCCTTGGTTAGTGATAAACGCTGCTTTCCATTCATCTCCTTGCTTGATGCGAATGTTGTTGTATCCCCAGCGTATATCGAACTTCGTGAAGAGTTTTGCACCTTGCACTTTTACTATGAGTTCGGGGATGAGTGGCAGTGGATAGCGGTTCTTGATGGTCCACTCATTGAGGTGTCGGTAGTCTTGTACTGGTCATAGTTTACCGTCTTTCTTTTTGATGAAGAAGAAGGGTGCTGCATAAGGGCTCTTCGACGGGCGGATATACCCTTTCGCTTGTTGTTCTTTTACGAAGTCAAGGAGCGCTTTCTGTTCGTCTTGGGTGAGTTGATATACCTTCCCTGGGATCGTTGCGGGGGCATTGGGTTTCAATTCGATTGCATGGTCCCAGATCCTAGTGTCTGGGAAACGCTGCGCAGCTTCTTCGCTGAAGACGTGGGAGTGACGCTTGTACTTATCTGGTACTTCCTTACTCCCCTTTTGTGACCCTGCCTGTTCGGCCAGCTTCGATGCCAACGTTTGCTTCTTGTTTGTGACTGGACTCTCTTCGGCCACTTGAACCTTTGCTATGTATAATGAGCCGTTCGGTGGTACGTATGGGTGGTGCACAGTTCGTCTTCCTGCTGGGGTATTGTCGCACATGCCAATCTTCATTTTCTCCTTATCTAGCACGCGAAGGATAAGGGGTAGCTGCTCAGCATCGATCCACCCTCGCGCCCAGTCGATGTTGGGTTGCGTTGCAGCAAACCAAGGATATCCTAGTATTATCTTTTGGTCGCCTAAATTGGTGAGGAAGAAACGTAGCTTTGTTCTTTGCTGTCCCGTCTGCATCTCTAGATCCGTGTAGTGACTAATGCTCCCGTTTTTGTTGAGAGTGCCGTCGACGTTGTACACTGGCCGTGGTTCCCTCAGTCGCTTGACTGGGAGCTTCAACTGTTGCGCATAATCCTCGTGGATGAAGTTTTCCGTTGCGCCCGAGTCCAAGAGTGTGATAGCTTCATCTCTTTTATGTGAGAGGTGAATGAAGGTACGCAGCTGCATAGACTTTCGGATCGAGAGATAGATGCTCTTTTTATCACTTCTTTTTCTCCATGCGGATCGGATCATGGTATCGTATGGCGCCTGGTGCGCGTTACACAAATGGGTCAGCACCGTATCGCAGTCTTCAATTGTCAGGTCTTCCAACTGATTACATAGATCGTCGAGTGATGGGGTTGTCCCTACACTTGCGCTTGACCTTTCTCCTTGGAACTCCTGCGGCATCTCAAGCGTAGATTGACTCTCTTTTGAGGACGTCGTGTACGTACTATGGGTATCGTCAAACAGATATCCTTCCTCCTCCATCAGTTGTTCCTGCGATGGGGTCCTTTTCCTCTGCCATTGCTTGACCTTCTTTTGGCGTTTCCGCTCTTCCTTAGTAAGGATCTGTGGTAGGGCATTGTTCTTTCGTGATGGGGTGAGCACACCTTGAATAGCTCCCCTCGCGTTGGTCCATACTGTGCCGTTCTTCTTGCACAGTTGTTGGAGGATTTTATTTGCCCCAACGATCCGGATGGCTCTGTCCTTGGCCGCTTCATAGGTTTGAAACCTTGCAGGCATTCTTGCTTTTACACTCGGAGCGAGTCCTTTGATAAAGCGCTCCACACGCTCTATTCCCTTCAAGGGTCGTTTGCCAGTGTCGTAGGCTTTCTCGAAATCAATGATATACTCATCTATGAAGGGCCATTTCATCTCTACTCTGGCATCACTCTGCCATCGTCCTTTTGGCACGAATTGCTCAAAGAAGGCCTGTACAAATATTTCACCCACGCGTGGGTCTTCACGGTCTTGTTTTTCCAGCCAGTCCAACTGCTGGTCGACCCATCCGTCTACAGCTCCACCTCTGATGTAGGCGAGCGTAAGGGCAGCTCTCGAAACTGGAGAGGCCAGTGCTGGTTCGTCGTCGTGAGCCATAAAATATGCTGCACACTTATAGATGAAGTTCTCAGCTTCGGAGGGGCTCCCCTCGAATATCTTTGGCATTTTCGCTGTCACTTCCTTCTCTGATGAGGCTTCCGCCTTCTGTTGTTGTTCTCTCTTCAGTTCTTCGGCCTCTTGTTTGAGGACTTCCTGTCGCATGTATTGTAGTACCATAGGTGGCAGCATCGTGTCTTCCCAGTCTCTTGGGGAATCGTGGATGGATAAGAAGTCGAGTCTAATGTCACCAGTCGTAGCCGTGACCTGAGTAAGGCTTTGAAGCAACGAGTCGATTGCTCGCAAGTCCCACTTGCGAGGAAAGGTGAATAAGCCACGAATCTCCCCCTGGGGTGACTAGGTCACAAACGCTGTATTCTCCTAGACAAGGAGGCGTACAGAGAGGACAGGAGACTCGACTTAGAGAGTCTCTAGCCCAGCGCCTAATGCGCTTATATACCTCGGCCTTAAGGGCCGGTAGTCCGAACTATAGTACAGTAATGCGACAGTTAGTAAGTGTACAGTAATCAGGAACAATAAGAGAGAACAATCAGTAAGCGACTAGACTGCTCACAAAGCAGAAGTTCTAATCCAGCGCACTGACTAAAGCGCTGACTGATGCTGAGAGATACTAAAGAGCTTCCAAAGCTCTTACTCATCGTCTCTGACTAACCGTTAGTCATGCACAGTCATCCTGCTTACTCCAGGGCTCTGTCTTCGTCATCCTGCTCCTAGGGCATCCTAGAAGCCATAGTCCATGCGGTATCGCGTGCGCCGGACCGTGACCGCATAGCCGGTCCGCGCGTGCCGAATCCTAGAGAGAACGTCCATCATCCATACTTACCGATCCTCAACACCGAGTCTGCCCTCAAAGGCTACGCCTAGTCTCATCCTTGGGCTCTTCATTGTCTATCGGCCCTCCAGGGTCCCACCAGACCCTATCCTTGGGCTCTTCATTGTCTATCGGCCCTCCAGGGTCCCACCAGACCCTATCCTTGGGCTTTAACCTCGATTCCTGATGTCCCCGCGGTTCACGTAGCCCAGTGGCTAGCCGCGCTGTGACACATAGCCTAGTTGTGGTATCGACAGTACCGTTCTTTGCAGAAGGACCAGTGTTCGAGAGCGTGTGAGTGGGTGTAGTGGGGCTTGCAACGGTGGGTAAGGGGGTGAGAGAGCACTTTGTGGGCACAAGGGCATGGTTTAAACTTGTGGAATTGGTGGGTGGTGTAGGGGGCAGAGCGGAGCAGGGACCTGAGGAATTGTTTTGACTGAGACTCCAGGGTGGATTGCTGGGGCTTGGGAGGTGTGCACGTCGTCCTTTTATCTTCTGCAGTGGTCGGTACCTGTGGTATTCTTGGATGAGATCCGACGCATACACCTGGTCAGCTGGTTCCCAGGTGTTGTTGCTTTCCGGGTATCCCTTCCATTTGATGAGATACTGGAGAGCTCCACTCCTGCCACGTCGCCGATGACTCCTTATCTGCTCCACTTCGTATTGTTCTTCTCCACCTATGAGGTCAGGGGGTGGCCGAGAATAGTTTGGTCCATGGGCTGTTGTTTCGTGATAGGGCAATAGGAGGGAAGCATGGAATACGTCATGGATCTGCCAGGCAAGGGGGAGCTCCAGTTGGTACGCCACCGGGGATACTTCCTTCCGGATCTTGAAGGGTCCATATCTTTTTGGAGTTAATTTGGAACTTTGGTGTGGGAGTCGAAGATGAGTGGCTTCCAACCAGACCTGGTCTCCTGGTTGGAACTGGGACAGAGGGGCTGTCCCAGCCCTCTTATTGATGGCCTGTACTGCTTCTTGTCTCGCCTCCATCATTCGCTCCACTCTTTTCTCTGCCACTTCATTATCTGAGGGCGGAATGCTTTGTGGGGCGAGGATAGGTTCATACCCCAACAGGATTTGATGGGGCGATAGCCCTGTGGTGGCATTGATCCGGTTATTGTGTACTGCTGTGGCCATCGTGATCCATTGCGTCCAATCTTCAGGGTGCATTGCTGTCACCGTTCGAAGGTATTGCTCCACCCATTGGTTCTTCCGTTCTGTCAGCCCATCTGTTTGGGGATGGAAGGCAGTGGATAAGTTTTGTGCGATTCCCAGCTTCTTTGTGAGTGCTCGGCCAAAATGGGATGTGAACCGAGGGTCTCTATCGCTGATGACCTTAGTGGGGAGTCCGAACCATCAATAGATATTGTCCAGATATAGCTGGGCAATCCATAGACCCATTATGGTTGTGGAGCATGGTAGGAACACTGCCGCTCTCGAACATCCATGGTCTACAATGGTAAGGATGGCGTCAGTTCCTCTGTGTGGGGGAAGTCCGGTGATTAGGTCCATTGCCACCGTCCTGAATGGTAGGGTGTGTTCCTTGGTGGGAATGCAATATAAAGGGGTGTGTTTCTGGTGGGTGATTATCTTCATCTGTTGGCATACTGCACATCCTTTGATATAGTCTGCGATCCATGTCTTCATTCCTGGCCACCAGTGGGTTTGTTGCACCTTTCGCAGCATCTCGTCTCTCCCAGGGTGTCCCGCCGTAGGTGTGTCGTGTGCCTTGCTGACAATTGCTCTTTTAACCTCTTTGACGTTTGGCAC
>QLOT01016480.1:0-17926 GCA_003313875.1 Russula aff. compacta | reverse complement strand
CAGCATGAGAGGGTGAGACTGAGGAAGGACAGGATAAACCATGTGGTCACCCCAGACTGGCACCCAATAAATCAAAGCCTGAGGCACCTGATGGCACCGCGGTAAGAGAGAGCTTGTGGCCACACGAGAGACGTCTGAGTCGTGGCAGGCTAGCACAAACACAAAGACAGCGTATCACAGGACCAGCCGTCAAGCCCGTGGGAGACGCCTAGGAGGGGCGGTGATGTAGTTGAAAGGAGAAGTCGACAAGATGTAGCCAAAATCCAAACCTCAACCAGGCGACTGTCAGGGGCGATGTGCGGCGGGGACCGGGATGGCCCCGAGATTCCGAGGGAAGTCGAGTCGAGTCCGTGTCGCCGAGAATGGGATCATATTGGGAAGGTCCTGACACTGACTGACACCACGTCCACGCAGAGCGTCGGTTCGGCGGTGATGGCCGGGACGACGCCGCGGTTGAAATCGTCACCTATCTTGATCCATCTAAGCTTCAAGCACGCCCAAGGGGTTCGCTTTACACGCCTTAATGTGGTCGCGCATGTTCCGTGAAGGTGGCGTGCGCAATTTGGTCAGATGGAGACTCATTAACACCCCAAAAGGCACTCTCAGCTGGTGGCGAGGTCTATCAGTAGATGAGTCTGATGATCATTGGCGACGGCTGCATCGAATCGCCCTTTTCTAGCGCTCTGGTACCCACCTTCTTTCATTCCGGACACTTTTGGCCCCTCAAGCCTGAGCGCTGAGCAGCCACCGTCCTACCATCCTTTCCACGTGCAGTCAGCTTCCCATAAACACGGGGCCTACTTATCCCATCCCGCCATGAATGGAAGCAAGCCTAGGATCGAAGGGGGGCTGTGGGTGCGGTGACGGTGACGGTTTCATCACTGGCAAGGTCATTGTCTATGGAAGCCTGAGTAAGGGCTTGGACCCCGGGCTGGCTTCAACAAGTCGTAGCGAGAGTCACTCATCGGCACTGGTATGAAAGATTTCAGGCGTGTGGTGGCACACTCCCCAGCCCCGTTGGGGAGAGGGCGTATTGTGGAATGAAGATTCCGAGCCTCCAAGCTGGCGCTCATCTCCATAAGAGTCAAGAGACATTTGCATACGTTCTCGGTGCGTAACGCGTGCTGCTCAATCTAATGATGACCATGCCTAGAACCCAATTGGACGCTAGCGCCGTCGACGTAAGGGCAAGCCTGTTCCCACTGTTATCTGCCTAAAATCAGAAATGAACATTTGTGCACATTGTACAAAGTGCCCTCCAACTCGTGTTTGGCTTAGCTCGATGGGATTACCCTTATCACATCTTGCCCACGGTGATCACCTGACAGCATTTGACTTTATACGGGCATATCGCGCCCAGGCTGCCTCGTGCTCGCCTGCTTTGTGTCTGCTGGGCGACCTCGTGTCGGGCACCAGGCATTGCTTCTTTGAAATCTCGACTTTTGGTTCGCTGAGGGCAAGGAAAAACCTGTGAGTAAAGTTATGCATATCCGATGCCCCCGCACCCTTTGTTAGCATACTTATGGTCACGCATCGAAGACGCTCAACACCAGCCTTTGTCTCTCTGCAACGTGCTTTGCCGCTAGTCCCCCTAACTGTCTGGCCCTTCCTTAATCGATTTTCGTCTCATGAGCATTCACACACCCTTTTACGTGAGGCACTCAAAGAGCCACCTTCTCTGTCTGATTCGCTTCGGCGCCCTGATGTTCAAGTTGCCGTCGGATGCGCTTAGTGGAGCCCTGTCAGGGTTCGCTTAGCATCGATGCCCATCCCACTTCCACTCGCACTGTACATATTACTGCGATGGAGAGGGGTATGGCAATAAGAATGTCGAAAACGGTTTTCTCCCGATGGGATAGATTACGATTATGAGGAAAATGACGATCCGGTGGCTTTTTGTTGATCGACACAGTTTGACTCTTTGACCCGGAGATTTACATCCAAGGGATGCTTTGTCAGCCGCCACCGGCGTGCCACTGCCATTCTGCAGCTCGGTGCTCGATTTACAGCCGTCCTTTCTCATATCTCCGCCAGTAGGTGCCCGACTTTTGCTTCCTTAGTACTTCGCATCCTCTCTTGGGAGCTCAAGCTCCTAACCTGGGACTACTATCCCCTGCGAGAACTTGGACAGCCTACTCCTTGTACCGATGGCACCTCATAATGAAACCACGCCGTTCGTTGACGCAGACGTTTCTTTTCGTAGAGGGCCGTCATGTGCGATGTCAAGTGTTCTTTGGTTTCCTTAACCAGTGTTGGAAAATATCGGGTCATCTTTCACGGGAACAAGGTACGCACGTCCTACCCTTCATCTTCCAATCGATGTTATAGGTGCCAGCATTTGGCCTCATGCCCTCGTCAGTATTGACAGTGCCCAATTGCCCGTCCTTTGCTTCTCTTACATGCCAAAAGCATTTTCAGAACACTCTTGCAACTTCTCCATTTTTGTCCAAAATCAAAATCAACGGAACTAATCGAGGGCTGTGTCATTCAACGTTACTTTCGCCTATGATGCCTGCTGTCTACGTCCTGTCGCCGTTGCATCTGACGTGATCTATCAATGCTTCCATCCAAGGTCGTCCTTACGCGGTTTGGTGTCTGACTTTTTTGCCGCTCAGAAATTTCTGGTGTCAGTTATAACACCATCAGCGATCACCAATCACTACCGCATTCCTGCAGTGGCAAACTCTGATCGGCTACCTAGACCTTAATTTTATAATGCAGACCCCAAACGTGATCTCTGCGCATGTTCACACTTGTCTGCAGGCTTCTGGACAGCCCACTGTTGAATCATATCCGAATCAGCGGAACCAATCTCGAATCTGCTGGTTGTTTTCCCTTATTCACACTTGGACTGATACACCACGACAAAAAAAAATTCTGGAAGGAACTGGTGATATCTTTATGGACGCGACTTGAGCAATCTCAAGATCTTTCATGACATCCGAACGTCTTTGTACCACGACTTCTCGTCTGTGTACCTGAGATACTAAGGGAGGGACTTTCGAGTCAGGTATGTTCCAGTGTGTGCTACGAGAACAAACACGGAATCTGTGTCGAATGTAAAGGTAGGCATTGAAAGCTTAAAGGGTAGAGTATTCATTCTGGAGACGCTCACCCAAGAATCGTTGTTGACCCTGCTTTACATCCATATAACTGGGCGACTGATCTCTCGTTGACAGACGTGAACAGCATCAACGCGAGAAGGAGAGGTTGGGATTGGTTCGATTCTGGTCACAACACGTTTGCGAAGGAAAGTTGAAAAGAGGGAATAAGACCCGGGTTAGTGGGGATACTGTTTGCTGGGTCAAAGCCAACATCACTGCTGCGGGGTACATCACAGCGCTTTCATGGGGGAGGTAAGTTATAGAGGGCTTCTATGGTACGTGTGGATGCTCTCTGTGTAGGAAGTGCTTTAGAGCCAATGACATGACATCTCCCCATTTCGCCTTTAAGCACCGCCTCTGGCAAATTCCAGTATATAATTTATATCCTCGTACACTACGAAACTCGTACCTATAACAGTTATGACAATATGTTTTGGAATAGCGAACTAGGAGGGTACCAGCAAAGACGAGAAGTCACCTCAGAAGTAGGTTAATGAATTTGAGAGGGAGAAAAAGGCCGAAAAATCCGTGGCACATTTGATGATCGTCGGTTTCTGCGCACGAGGAGCCATAATCGAGATTCATAAATATATTGATTTCGAAGGAAAGCAGACACTGAAGATGTAAAGGGCCGTCCCGAAACTCATTGGAATCGCAGAGCGGCCTAGTAGTGTTTGGCAGCGAGGCGAGGATAGGCACCGAGCTTAGGCCAGTCGTGACGCGTGACACGTCACCTTGATTACAAATGCCAGTTGGGCAGCCTCAGCCTGTCACTGTACTCCGTTTGTTTTCCTTATCCCATGAAGGATTGCCAATATGCATATGCGCCCTGACGCACGTCGCACGTCACGCAAACTCGTCGGAATGACAGAGGCATACCACGGAATACAGTGCGTCACCAATTCAATGTCCTCTCCGGTTCCTTCGTTCACGCAGTATCTATCTCTCGTTCGGTCGGGTACTCGCACTCAAGCACGTTCGTTGCAATCATCCAGTCAACCTCCAAGCGCTAACGGGGAGTAATGTGACTCACTTGCATGTCTTACCCTTACTCCCTGCCAGAAATTACTTGCACTCGATTTCGCGTTCCCGTGATTGGCTGCGATCGCCCGCATGTTTTGCAAGTTCTTATGGTGCAAGTAGCAAGGCTACTAACTACTGTGGGATTTACGCTCTCGGTAGAAGGTATGTGGTCCGTGATCACGAACACAAGTCATAGAGCCCCTTAAGACTGGTTGAATAGTGGGAAATGATATTGACATCAACATGCGCATGAAGGGTTGGGAGTAGCTCCGGTGAGGCTGCGTAGGTATAAGGGGACAACGGAGCGCACACGAACGAAAGTGGCAATGCGGTCATCCAGAGTGAGGGGGTCGGTGATGTTGTCAGCGAATTGACGGAGCAAGTCCAGAAATCTAGAGCCGAATCTAGAGCTATTATGATGCAAGTGGGCACCAAATAACTGTATTCAGTGCTCATTGGGAAGAAGAACCTCTATGATATCCCGATGATACAAACTCAAAATGGACGTTCAGGAAATATGCAATCCTCACAATTCCTATAGGCAAATAGAGAGTTCGTGAATATTTTGGATGACAATAATCAAAGGTGGGTTTCTTTTCTTTCGGGACAACATCTCGGTGCCTTTGGCGTCGGTTCAGATCGAAGTTTGACCTGCCTCGTTTAGGGGATACCTAAATCAGCGAAGATACCACGCAGCACGCAGTCCAAGTGGACATCAGCGATGGCAGGGAACTCAAACCATGTAGTCGTTGGCGAATCGAAGGCTGTGAGCGGAACTCCTCGCCGGCTTTATTTCCTCATGCGCTGGTCGTGCTTTCCATCGATTCTCGCAATGTGCATCATTGAATCCTGCCAGATGCTTTGCCTGAACCTCAGTCAGGCGACGGCGACTAGGCCGGAAACCGTGGAGTGAGGCATCCACGACACTTAGCCAACAAGTGCCGCTCGAACTTAGGGGCACGTCTTACCCTGATTCGTGGATCTTCGTTCCGTTGACAGTCAACGGGGGAAGTGATGCTACCGCTCAGCTCGGACATAGCCATGTCACCACCTTCCTCTAGCGAGACTTTCAGCCAAATGTAATTGTCGCGGCGACCTGCACGCACCCGTCCTCGCCCGTGCCACGCGTCGGTCTCCTGCCTTGCTTGGGCACCCGAAGATCCCGCCTCCCGGATTTTGGGGGCGACCCCAGTCAGTCGGTGTTTACGGACCACCTCTGCGATTCTATTGCAGGATTCACTTTTGCGTAGCCCGTGTCTGGCGACGTAGCGCAGAGTTAGCGCCAGGGGTTTCACCGCCGCACACAGCCCCTGTGACTCAACTTATCGGGGGCATGTGGTACGATCCGAGGACACTCGAGCCCATGTCCGGAAAACAGGACTGTCTCTGCCATCGTCCACGGCTGTAATGAGTGTAAGATACGGCAGCGAGGACAGATGAAGGGTCTAGGTGGACAATATCAGATCGTTTATAGACCCCACGTCCATCTCACGTACTTGCTCTAGAGAGCTAAATAAATGGTTGAAAATCTTACGATTCTAGTCATAGGATGTGTCATGAATTGAGCCGCGTGTGTGTTGCCATCGCATGTGTTCAAGTGCCCAAGTTAATGTGGCTTATACGGGTTTGAAGCCTTCAGGTCCAGGAACTTGGCATTGACTGGCCTCGTTCACAACACGTTGTAGGAGTGTCAAATTGGCTGAGCACCCCTAATTGATGATTGGCAAAAGGCGTCCTGCCTGACCGTGAGCGAGCATTCATGGTGTGTCACGTCACTGGGCGAACGGCGAACGACGGTCATGCATCAAAGCGGAGTGCACAGACCGTTGTTCTAGAAAAAAAAAAGCGTTGACCGGACGGTGGGTATAATGCAATGGAGAGCCAATGGCCATGACGTGGGTCCAAGCCACAGACGCCAGACGGGTCGGTGAGCCCGAAGTCCCCGGGCCTGGTCCCAAAAAAATGGGGGTGATTAATATTTTCCGAGCCGACACGAAAAATCATCCCTTCCGAGGATAAATGATGTTAGGAAGCGAGACACAACCTATCTATATGGAATCTTCGCTCGGCACCCCAAGTGCAAGCGAGCAGCACGACGACAATGCGAGTATACACCTCGGTCTGGAACCAACACAAAACGGAGAGGTGGCGAGAGAGCACTATCTGTATGAAAAGGGATGCAGATCCATGACTATATATCATATCCACACATCCACAACAGGGCAGGCGATGCGATGGCTCATCTCATCAGTTGCTACGGATTGCTCATCTGATGATTAAGAAGACAGCGGCGCAGTGGATGATGCTGAGGTAAGAATGGGTGGGGATGGGAGTTGACGATTCCGAAAAGCCGACTTAGGTAAGCATCGCCGTGTGTCCCCGAGGCGTGTCGGGAGGCGAATTGGTCGGAATTCCGGTGCTGGACGGCGCGAGTGGCGGAGGGAGGGAGGAGGCGGGCAGGCGAACATCTCCGTAGAGCTATTCAGTCCCAAGGCGAAAGGGTCCATCGACGCGACGTTGGGATGAAATAGTAGTGCTCGGAGTTCGGGGCGAGCGATCGCCCAAAAGGATGCGTCGGTGCGATGTGTACGGGGCGCTCTGAGGCGAACAGGGGAACGAGGCGCGCTAGAAGTTGTGGCGATTGGCGCCTGAGACGAATAGGGTTGTGGTAGTTGTCAAAGGGCCGGAGTGGACGGGTATGTGACGTGGGGGGAAAGATAGTCGGGATGGCCATGTGTCGTGGTGGTGGTGGAATCGGAGTGGCAATCCGGAGAGTGTGGATGTAGTCGAGTCAGAGATGTGAAAGCCCGAGATGAGATTTCCCCGATTACGATCATCGACCGGGAACGTGGCGAATCCAATCTTGCCGTGCCGGATACTACGCGCTGCGGTTCACTGCTATAAATCTCTCCGTTTATCGTTCCGTCAGCCCCACTGCCCCTCACCCACCCACTCCCCCACCCTCGACATCGAACAACAATGTCTCCCTCCTTCCAATACGATCTTCCGATGCGCACTTCAATCCAAACCACATCCACTCCAAAGCGCAAATTCTCCCATCGCCGCCAAGCAACCAAAGAGGCCGATGTCTCTCGCATCCTCGACCCTTCCTACCTTTCCTCCTCCACCTCCTCCTCCCCGACATCTGTATATGCCGACACCGACGGCAATCTCCACGATCCCGACTACCGCTACTTCCCCATAGTAGCTCCTCTCCCTCGTCGTCCCGCTTGGGAGCGTGGCGGTGAAGAAGACGGTGATGATCAAGAAGTGTTCGACGAGCGATCTCGCCTCCGTAGTGCCTCTCCCCGCGAGCGTCGTCGCGCCCGCTATTCTGCTTATGAGCAGTCTTATCCCTATGCCCGCCGCTCGTTTGAGGAGGTCGTCGAGGACCGACTCCGCCAAAGCCGCGTCGCTCGTCACAAACTCCGTTCGAGGAGCCACTCTCCCCATTACCAACAAACGACTCAGATGGTGGTTGATGAGCCCATCACTACCTCCTCTGAACCCAAGCAGGAGCGGTACGTGCCAACGCAAAAGGAGGCGACACCTGACTGGACGTGAGTTGCCTTTCATCCTTTCACCCTTTGATCTCACTCACAGGATTCCGCCCTTCTAGTCCCACGTGTAGCGAGCAGTTCCGCCGCCAGTGGCAAGCCTTGACGCTTAGTGTTCGTTTCACGATCTTCCGCGCACAGAGGAGAATCAGGCGAAAACTCGGCGCATGATGCTCACGCCAACCTATCATCCTCTCCTCGACATGGTCTATTGTCTATCACGACATCGTCCTTATGGTTTCGACCACGGCTATCGACTGCCGCACATTCAAGACGGAATCGCTCTGCGCTGGCACAGGTGCTGGCTGGCGTCCTCTCGCTGCCATGTTTATGCCCAGGTGCCCGCTTCCGTCCCACGAGTCATCCCTTTTCTGTTTCCGGATACATACAGTCCTGACTCGCCCCCACATCATGCCCTACATATGTTCACATTTGGCCACCATCTTTTTAACGGTATCTGTTCTGTCATTTATCACTGCACGTCGAATACCTCTTTCCCCTCATTCCAACGACCATTGCATCACACGCAATTATATACCATTGTTTCAGAAGTTTCTTTACACAGGTGTGTTACGGGAGCATGAAGTAAACCTTCATCAATAAAATCTAAAATATCTTACCATGGGATCGGTTTGTTGAGTCTCCATGGGGTGTGCCATTCCTATGCCATCATCACTATGAGCGATTGCGGAGAGCGATGCGATTTTGTGATGACGTAGAGTTCTATTTCGTACCACTGGTCTAATCGCCCTTACTAACCTGCCCCGGGATCCTGCTCCGGGATACGGTGCTTTTCTGCTAATTCGGCGTTGCACTGCACGGTACTCCACTAACACATCAGGAGGTGCAGATCCTATCTTCGTAGAGGGAGAGGAGTGGCGCTCAGCGCCTTCCGCAGGCCAGGCAGAGGCAGACCGCTCTGGCAGTACACCGGGGAAGGGCAATAAAGGGGACATACGTGGCGGTGCCAAGCTCCTAACTAGTAGCATCATATGGGGCCTCACTGCCCCCCCTTCGAGTCAGCTGGTTCATTTTTTTTAGACCACGTTCCCTACAGTGGGTATGGGGTTTTCCGGCGGTGTGCGTGCGAGTTGTGAAGTCCCTTCGCCACCAGAATTCCATTTTTTTTTTCTTTTTGGATGTACCCCCCGGCCAGGCGGTGTGCCGCGTGCTGGAGGTGGAAGACCGACGAAAGCGGAAAGATGAAGGTGCAGAAGACCGCCACTCCGCCCCTCTCGGCACGAACGTTGCGCGCCGCGCGTCTAGGGGGGGTGGGGGGGGACGACAGCCCCCTTGGTGCCGCGTGCGGTGCGTGACGACCCGGCCGGGATATCAAGCCATCATCGATACATCATCAATTACACCCGCGCTCCAAGTTGCGGATGCGGAGATGTCGCTCCGGGTATGACTGAGCACCTGTTGCTTACGGGAGCTTTTGGGAGCTCCAAAAAAGCACCTGCTGAATCAGCTGCCCCGGTGCCCGTGACCGCCGCAGTCGCGCAAAGCTGCGGCAAACTAAGCTCTGATGCTGCTGAGCTGAGCTGATGCCAAGGTCCCAAGGCACTCCCATGTGTGTGTATGGCCAAGTTGTTGGGCTCATACGAACCCACGGATACCCACTTGGCAGGCTGTCAAGCGGTGCCTCCCAAAAAATCATTAATCACAATTCGGACCCACCTCCCGCGCCGTCGCACGAAAGCCTCTCCAACGCGACGCTTTGATCAAAAGGGAAGGGACGCAATATCCAGGCATCACGGTGCGGTTACGACTCAATGGGGGATGTGAAACGACGTTATTGGTTGCTATCATATAGGGTGTGTGTGAAAGGAGAAGACACCTTTCCTTTGGGGCTGCAAATCCTCCGTCGGGGCGGAGTGCCGGGTTGTGTCGGTAGTGCGATTATCGTGGTAGATAACAAGACATTGGACCATTGGGTCAACCCCACCCCCATATCCCGCCCGAAAAGACCGCGATGTGCGCATCGTTTCGGCCGCCCGCCATGTGAATTTGTTAAATAATCCGCACTCCGATTCGCAAGAGGGGCTACACTACAGTACAGCACTACCTAACTTTATCAATAATGGCATTTATGGCCAGGAGAAATCACGGAGTTCGGTGGGCCATTCTCTTCTCAGGATTCTGGACATTCTAGATCGCGGAGGCCCCATTTATTTTGAAAACGCCAGGGCATGCGGGGCTCCAGAGAAAATCTCTTTGGGGTAGGGTGAGCAGCCACCAACTCAGCCTGCGAAAACTGGCGAAAAACATGCGGAAAGATGCTGGAGGGCACGGAGGCACTAGCACTAGAGTGGAGAATCAAGGCCGAGGAGTCAACACGCGTTGGACAGCCTCGTCTGAAATATAGAAGACGCCCATACTGAACTCTTCGAATATGCACCCTTGAACCGTGGCTCAGAAACTAGAACTGAACGCAGGATAGCCGAGCCGCATTGCAAGGGCACAGGGCACAGCCCGCATTTGTCCGTGAAAGAACAAGAAAAACAAAAAGCTAATCGTGACTCATTGAACCCACCGACTCGAATGCGGAAAATGGAAAGTGGACGCTTTGAGCTATGATGCCACTGGGGGATTTCCCAGTGGAATGTGCGACTCCGCGATGGCGCGATAGAGGTTAGACCTGCTCCGGAGCTTTGTACCAGCGAGATTGACGGGTTCACGGAGCCTGACATATCGGTTCTTTACAGTAAGCGCCCCCTGGATAATCGGGGCTGGAGCGATGGAAAAGGCAAAAGAGTGCCAAAGACGGGTCACATGGTCGGTCCGCTCTGTATACAGTTTCCCCACAGGGCTACATGCAAGTCGGGACGGTTCACAGGCACATGAGAACGGGAAGTCGCGCCAGATCAACTCGGAAGGCAGAAACCGGCTGCTGTTGCCAAATAGAAGCACGATCTTTCCCAGAGAAAGCGTCCAGACAACCATCGAGGGTAAGTGTAAGATCGAGAATGTCACCGACTTACCCAATAAGGAAGACCACCGTGCTCTGGCTCCCACCTCTGGAGAAACCACAATCGTCGCGTTCACACTTTGTGGCATCGGCCTTTTAGTGGCCTCAAGATCGGAAGGATTCGGGATGACTCGGATACAATAGAGTGTGTAGGTGCAAATATATATCGAAAAATTATCTGCCCCAGTGAGGCTCGAACTCACGACCTTCCGATTCCGCCTTCCCGAAGGATAACAGTCGGACGCTGTAACCAACTCAGCCATGGGGCATGTATAGTAAGGGCAAATAAATGAAGCTATATTTCTTAATTTACAGTTACGCCAAGTATACGATATAATCATGATCATGATTTCATTCTTTTCGCGAGCGGTATGCCACTCACTCTTGCAAATGACACAGAGTACCAGCCACCACGGAGAAGCGATCGATTCTGGTTTGACGATGGCACCGTTCTTGTCAGCTTAGCACCATCAGTGTATAAGGTCCACAAGTCGATTCTCGATCGACATTCGACAAACTTAGCGTCGTGGCTTCTAGACCCAACAGACCCCACCGTTCCCGCATTATCGAACGTTGTGGGCGATAATGGGACACCGATTATAGCTGTCCCAGGCGAGTTGGGTGTCACGATCGAAGATTTCGAGGCGCTGTTGGCGCACTTGTACAACAACTCGTAAGCGCGTTCGTGCTGGTCGTGCCTTATAAGACCGTTCGTGGGTGGACCTAATCCTGTTTTACGCAGTCTTTCGAGACCTGAGAACTCGTTCCACCAGCTCTCTTGCATTCTGCGGGTCTCATCTCCTCGACAACTTGATTTCACCTCAATATTTGAATTCGCGAACCGCGATCTCGCGGCTCTTTTTCCCGGAGGGCCTATCCCCTTCTCGCACCAACATCATGCAGAATATCTAGAAGAAGCACTAGAGCTTACTTTACAATACGGCGTAGAATTGGAGGTACTGTTCCTTTGCAGCGACAGTGAAAATGGCATTTACTAACCGGCCCTCCCACAGACTAGGAAAGCACTGCTTTATAGCGTCGCCACTTCAACCAACTTTGACCCAAGGGGCGAGTACGATCCCTCAGGCTCAGAAAGCCACGGCACATCAAGCGAAGGTGCACCACACCCTGCACTCTCCCCGCGAACACTTCATATCTGTCATCGCTTGCTCGCCTCGATCATCGCGGACTTCACCCCCGTGCTATTCACCGTCTGTGCCGCATCACATATGGGGTGCACGGACGCTATCGCGGACCGTTGGATGATTGATGTGATCTCCCCTGCGCTCGCCGACGGCGGCGTGGGACGCCCTCTCGAGACACTTGCTCGCATCGCGTCTTTGCCCTGGAATGAGAAGGGTGTTTGCAATGAGTGTGTGGAGAGCAAGAAGGCTGAGTGGGACGAGACGGCGAAGGATGTTTGGGAGAAGGTTGGTCAATGGGTAGAAGAGGCTGAGAAAGAGTTTCGAAACTAGCTCGCGTGCTAGGTATATTCCGATCACATGTGTATTATACTATTTATGCTTGGGAGTTCTAGATGTACAGCTCTTCACACAATCCCTTCTTTACGAAGCTGCGAGATGTATTCAGTATCGTATCCAAGCTCACTTAATACCTGCTCACATCATGTGTCATGTCATCAATATGAGTGGGACATAACTGATTGCCTCACCTCATCGGTATGCTGAGATAGCCATGGTGGGGGTCGGTTCACTGGCATCTTCTTCCCGTTGTATGTGACTGCGGGACCCACCAACTTGATCTTCCCAGCGCGCGGATGCTAGGCACAAAACTGAGAAGACGTAATGGAAACGTAATGTGACATACCTTAACTTCAACAATCACATCGCGTGCAATAACCTGAGGGTGGCTAAATGTCTGCTGGATATTATTGATGGGGCCAAATGGCACTCTTATGATCATTCAGTCTGAATGCGATCACAGGGTGACTTCATGCTTACCCAAGTCCATCGAATAAGCCAAGCCAGTGATCCAAGGACTTTTGCACGAGAGTTTCGGTGATAATCTTCACCAGAACCTCACGATTAGCAACTCTTGCACCGTTAGTGCTGAATCTGGGGTCATGATACAGCTCGGGCTGACGAAGAATTTTCTCCGCAAGGAGTTGGAACTGAAGAAGGAGTTGGCACCGAGACCAGTGTAAGTGGGTGACCAATCCCACCTGTTTATCGTTGCCGGCGCCAATCATGATATAACCGTCTTTGCATGGAAATACCTGATAAGGGACGATTGAAGAATGTGCTGTACCGTGTCTATGAGCTTCCTTTCCTGCGATGAGATAGTTGGATGCGATATTCGCTAGGCCTGCGATCTTATCCCACAAGATCAGGCGTTGCGAAAACTCCGCGTTCAAAGTGACATACCTGTGACTCGAATAAGTTACAGTCAATCCAAACGCCTTTCCCCGTATTCTGGCGGGAGATAAGTGCTGCCATGATGGCACCATGGGCATACAACCCAGTAGAAATGTCCGTCACAGCAACACCAACTTTGGAGGGTGGACGGTCAGGTTCTCCTGTTCTATGAGCCTGTAGTTAGTACATGGGGCATTCAGGTCCACCAGAGCATGTTATTTGCATTCTACGAACATGTGCATAAGCCCTGCTTCACCCTCGATCACGACGTCGTACCCCGCCGCTCTTCGATAAGGACCTGTTTGTCCGTAGCCTAAGACGACCAATGTCAACGGAAGACGGGGCGCATGAGGGAAAAAGGTGCCTGTGATGGATGCGTAGATCAACTTTTCGTTGATAGAACTGCAATCTGAATAACCAAGTCCCATAGAATCTAATTTCCCGGGTATAAAGTTCTCGACCAATACATCCGCTTTCGCGACAAGTTGATGTAGGATTTCCAAGCCCTTTGGTTTCTTGAAATTCACGGTGATGGAACGCTTATTTCTGTTCACAGCAAGAAAGTATGCGGATTCCGGAGGAAGATGGGACGAGGCTTGTGGCGCATTCTCAGACAAGGGAGCAGCTGGCGGGCTCCAGGAGCCTATTTGTCTATAAGTATACTGCAATACATTTTAGATTTATAGGATTCTACTCAACGAGTATCGTCACCGCGCTTTACCTCCTCAACCTTTATGACGTCCGCCCCAAGGTCTGCGAGGAGCATTGTTGCAGTAGGACCCGCAAGGACACGGGTCAGGTCAAGAACTCGGATACCTCGCAAGGGTGGTTCTATTCCTTCGCCATGTGCATAGCGAGAAGGGGATAAAGACGAGGAAATGAGCCTAGAATGCGAGGCATACAGACGGGGTCGTGCGCGAATGCAAGAGAGTGCCATTGCCATTTCTATCTATCGGCGGAGCCACCCGGGCCGACACGACACTCGCCTCGCAGCAGCAGCACACCGACGCCGTGCGCACGACCCGCACGACCGCAAAGCTCACCTCGTCGTAGCGTCGTAGTCGTAGATACCCCGATTTCATGACAGCTTCTTAAATTATCATGGCTATCCCCACAAATCACTCCTTGACAGAACTGACCGATTTCTTACCATCCACACCTTACCGCCTTACTTATGCCCTCCCACTTCTCGCGCTATCGTCCCTCCTTGCTTTCGCAGGCGCTTTCCTCATCCTCGATCGCTCTCGATCTTTCCGACCTCGTAGTGATCCTCTCCATGTACCCGGATCTTTCAATCTTACCAAGAGACCAAGACGATTTCACTTCTACTTACAGGGTGGTGTTGGTGGTATAGCCATCGGGTACTGTTTTGGCCGTACGTTTTATCTGCGTTCTGTGCCACAGGGTCGCTAAGAATTTCCCAGTACATCTATCAACGTTTCTTGCACTGATCATTCCAAATGAAACGACTGTTGTGCCATTGAGTCCAAAGTCCTTCACTGCTGTCTGGGTGTTAACTTCCATTCCTTTCGCCATATTCTCCGGTCTTTTCGAGTACGCTGCTTTCGCACTCACGGGTATCATTGGCGGGTAAATCTATCCGCCTTCTTTCTACATGATTATCTTATCTCATATGTTTCGTCTTAGAACGTCATTGGCACTCGCCCTGTCCGTCACGATCCACCCCAATCTTTTGATACGACGTATCTTCCTTGCACTATTGGTTCCCATACTTTGTATCTTGACGCTGGCACCCTTTTCCCGCACCCAACGTAAATCAATTCGCTTGGCCGCATCTGCTTCTGGCACGTTCGGTCTGATCATGTCAATTGCCCTGCTTGCACACGTCCAACCTTGGTCGAATGTCTGGGAGCGTCTATGGGTAAAGGACGGCAATGGTTGGGGTAGTGGGGCAGAACGGGCTCTCAGTGCTGGTTATTGGCTCTTCCTCATAGCCGGTTGTTCAGCGGATTGGGCGCTCAAGACGTATTGTGGAGCGAACCCCGACGAGGTAGGTATCGCGACGCTGCATTCGTATCAATCTGACTGACTGATGTAGGAATGGGATACGTACCTCGCCGAATACGCCTCGTCACTTCCCATTTCCCGTGACCGTGCGGGTATCTTCCACCCACTTTCCTACAGTCTTAGGGATCGACTTTTCCCGTGGATGCACAGGTCAAAACTACCCGTCGCATCTGACTACTTGTTCCCTCCTGATGACAAGTTTTCACCCTCTCCACGCATGTCTTTCGACCATCGTCCATTCGTCGAACGACCGGCCACTCCTCTAGATCTTACACTTGGTGATTCCCCTCATCTCTTGGGAAAGCAAACTCAACCCTCTCTCACTCGTTTGCGTGGCTTAAGAAATGCAGGGGGCATCAGCTACCGTAAGCGCGAGGCGGTAAAGTTTGCTGTGAACCCCGATGATCTCAGCTCGGATGACGAGGATGACCCGTTGTCTGCTCCACCACCACTTGCGCGTCGCACTTCAACGCTCTCCAGCGTGACGTTAACCAATGGATCCAACGCCGGGTTTCCAAGCATATCATCAACCAAAGGAAATCAGGAGAAAGTGGCTTCCGCAAAACGCATCGCTTTGCTTGGCCAGGATGACGGTACAGCGGAGTACTCTGACTACGAAGAGGACGTAACCAATGCACAAACACAGTCAGAGTATCGCACCTCGCCAGGTTGGAAACCACAGTTTCTCGCACGACACGGCTCAAACGCCGCGAATTCTGTACCGTCCGCTGGCACAGTACCAATGACGCCCTCACTCATCCGTGCGGTGGATCGCATCAAGGCTGCTCAGGTCCAGGCGTACGGCACCTCCCTTGGCGATTTGGATTCGCCAGCGACCGCTCTTGATGGACGTACGGAGAGTGTTTCAGCAGGACAACACAGATGGGAGGCTTTCTGGCGCGACGTGACTGCCAAGGCGGCAGAGGGCACGGGCACAAACGCACGGTGATTTTCTATCCGTTGCTTCGATTTTCATTCTCATGATGACAAAATGTACGACTTGTAACGACCTTTGACGACCCACGATTCATGACATCTACACCTGTTGTTTATCATACTAGTTGTAGGCAGTATCTGATTCTTTTTTTACCGTGATGCTCGAAGCAGGCTGGCACGAGACACTGTTTACAAGTTGCCGCTGTGATGGGCCTTTGCAAGCGCGTGTTCAGAGGCATGATGTCGGCCGGATATTTTATTTTTCGCAGTCAAGCTGACGCCACCATTGTCAGCATAGCTCAAGTAAAGGAGGCCCTTCTGGAGCGAGAGTGCAACACGGTCGACACTGTCTTGGGTAGGTCTAGCCCCTCGGATGGGAAAATGGGGCCTTGTGAGTATGAAAGTGGCGACGTGTTGGTCCAAAGAGATGGTGCGAAGTACTGTAGACACTTACCAAGTGTTCCCAAAACCTCGCCAGATCGCTGCTTCGGACGGGAGTTATTAACAAGGTCGAGCAGTGGATGGTTCTGTCATTTATTACAACAGGGAATGTCCAGTGGAGCCTGGGAATAGTGCGGAGCTGAAAAAAAGCATGACCATGGCAGATCGACGGGGGGACGGATGAGTGCGCGACACGACGGCACGGCGTCTGAAAAACCGAGTGTCCCCCTCACCGTGCGGTCAGCCACTCGACTTGTCCCCTCAGTCTTCTTTTCTTCTCCCGCAACGGTACACAGGCCAGTCTATCCTTTGTACTGATTTTCACTCACTCTTCATCTTCACTGCCTTGTCCAGATTTCTCTTTCACGCCTGGGTGCAAGGAAGGATCGGGGAGGGGGACCTTGTTCTTGGCCGTCCGGCGGGATAACAGGCCACTGCACATCCCAGGCGTCCATTACCGGCCCCTATGACCGCCTGGTTTATCCCGCGGAGGACGGTAATTACAGGACCAGGGGTGCGGTACCACCATTATCATTGAAGCAGCGCTTGGGCGAACAGGTGCAGCTACTAGGCCACGACACTTTCGAAGCCAGTCTCTCAGGAGCGAGGCGAGCACAGAAGATTCAACGGAACCCGGCGGAAGATTGACGTTGTCTGATGGGCCCCAAAGTTAACAACAGACGCTGTTGCTGATTTCGTCGGTACTTCAGGTGCGCTGTAGAAAAATTTGGAGGCAATTACTTCTTTTCTTTCAAGGGCGAACTTGATGTCCAACACAACGACACTCTTTTTGGCTCATATGCTGTCGCTCACTTCCTCCGGAGCGTTTCTGATGCTTTGTCTTGATAGTCATTATCTTGAGGTCTTGTAAAGAAACAGTCAGGCTCTTGAATATCCTCTTCAATCACACTGGGATGAATGTGTTTAGTTCTCGAATGATGGTAGGTTGTGAAGCTGTCACTCACCACTCACCTCTTGCTTAGGTAACATGTCACACTACGTCACATTGTCACTCGTATGGAGTGTCACATCGGGAGGAACTGGAACCCCGAAGAGAACAAAGAACAATATGGGTACGCCGACTCCGCTCTGGAGCAAGTGTTTCCGGATAACGAGAGACGGGAATCCAAATCTAGAATGAATTATGCGTAGGAATTGGCCACGCAAGGTATATGCTTGGAAGTCGTATGGAGGAGCAATATCCGGGAATCGTTGCTTCCGTGTTTTGAGGGTTGTAGCCGGTTCGCGTCAACAAATCAAGGGCCTTCCAGGATTTTCCTCTGTAGGTCTTGAGGTGGCACCGAGTAATCTTTGTAGCCCATGTCAGATCTAGGACACCCTCAAACTGCGCGCATCGTGCGCCGTAGTATCGGTTTCTTTTTCTGACCTTTGGACTGTGAGCTTTATACTTGGGAATCTTGGCACTGTGCCCGTGTTCTATCGATGGGTTTCCAGTTTCCCAAGGATCCCGAGCTGGCTGGGATATTGACATCC